>CM064581.1:16727212-16828967 GCA_032716605.1 Paralithodes platypus | reverse complement strand
TTGCATTTTTGAATATTTTAATTGTATTAAGATTATCAAATGACACACAGTAATTGTTAACCATAGTATATTCTACTGTACATTTAATGAAATATACTTCCATTATTGTGTTTGTATATATGTGAAGGTCCTTAAGGATCACATTAATTACGTAATTTAATTTGCTGGTGATTTGATGTTAAAAATTAAAATTAATGAAGATCATTATCTATTATTTTCTAATATTTGTTTAACTAATTAATGGGACCTAAATAATCGTGCGTTAAGGGGACTTTTTAGTTATTAGCTCATTTATGTATTTATTATATATATATTTGTTTAGTTTCATCCCTAAACCTCCATCAAGCTTTACAAATATCCTCAAGGCCACCCTTCGAGATAACTGTGTGAATATCCTCAAGGCCACCCTTCGAGATAACTGTGTGAATTTATCGGTATAAAAATGCTCTAGTTGAAGGCCGGTTCGTCTTAAAGGTGGGGGCTCATGGGTTGAGATAAACATGGAATGATAATCGCCAAGCTGTACATAATTATCTTGCAAAATGCAATGGCACTGGAATAATTATTAACAATGGTATAAAGGATTTTGTGGATTCGTCTATTACCGGGGCCTGTGAAGTCACAAGAGTGTAAGTCCACCCTCCAGTCCTAGGCTAAGGATACTGGTGGGACGTCACTATGACGTCACAGGCGCGGTATGACGATCCCCGTCCCCCCCCCCCAAAATCCTTATACCATTGTTAATAATTATTTCAGTGACATTGCATTTTACAATATAATTATATGCAGGTTGGCGATTATTTGTCCATGTTTACCTCAACCCATGAGCCCCCACCTTTAAGAACCGACACCTAAATGGCATGAAGGGTCTTAAAATCGGCAAGCTAATGGGGACGAATGTTTTAAAATGTCAAAACTCATGGAGGTAAGCATAAGGGAAAACGGGGTCCAGACCCCCCTCCCCCTGCCCCTTAATACGAATGAAATATGTTGTTGAAGTAATATATTTTTAGGAGTACATTAGCTATATAGCGTTTTATGTATGCTTACATTTCTTCTTGGTGCTCTTATATATATTTTAAAACATCTCTTTCCCTCCTGAAATGTATAGAAGCTAGATAATTAACTATAGGCCATTGTAAAAAATGTTATTCTTTTACTAACATTTTTCAATATTTACGTTATGGTCGTGTGTGTGTGTGTGTGTGTGTGTGTGTGTGTGTGTGGTGTGTGTGGTGTGTGTGTGTGTGTGTGTGTGGTGTGTGTGTGTGTGTGTGTGGGTGTGTGTGGTCGTGGTGTGTGTGTGTGTGTGTGTGTGTGGTGTGTGTGTTGTGTGTGAGGGTGTGTGTGTGGTGTGTGTGGTGTGTGTGTGTGGTGTGGTGTGGTGTGTGTGTGTGTGGTGTGGTGTGTGTGGTGTGGTGTGTGTGTGTGTGGTGTGTGTGTGTGTGTGTGTGTGTGTTGTGTCTACGTGTGTGTGTTTGTGTGTTGTGTGGTGGTGTGTGTGTGTTGTGGGTGTGTAGTGGTGTGGGTGTGTGTGTGTGTGTGTTTGTTGTATTGTTTGTGTGTGTGTGTGGTGTGGGTATGTGTGTGTGTGTGTGTGTGTGTGTGTGTGTGTGTGTGTCCTATTACCGAAAATAATATAATATATTGTACTCTTTGATAACATTTTAACTTTATGTATATATATTTTTTTT
This sequence comes from Paralithodes platypus, assembly GCA_032716605.1. NCBI lineage: Eukaryota > Metazoa > Arthropoda > Malacostraca > Decapoda > Lithodidae > Paralithodes > Paralithodes platypus. The sequence continues at coordinate 16,827,273 of CM064581.1, read as the reverse complement.
TTCTAAATATTACATAGCACAAAAAAGGCGAAACGTATATAGTTCAAACGCTATCAAAAATAGAAAAAGGGCAGCACTTTGTGATATATGGTGAGGTATATTTATAATATAGTGTATATACTATATATAATATAGTGTATTATACTGTATATATCTACAGTATATCAGTCCCGGGGCCCCATCAAAACACCGCAGCACATTTTACTTTTCACAATTCTCCCAAATATCAACCTCCATATATACTGTACCGGTATATATATATATATATTTCTTTAATTTCGTCTATTTCCAAACTGCGTCCGTCAGCTGTCAAGGCGGGCAAGGGGGAGGGGGAGGGGGGTTGAGGAGGAGTGGAGGGTGGAGGAGGAGGGGGTGAGGGAGGGGGGAAGGAGGGGTTGAGAGGGGGGGAAAGGGGGATTGAGGGGGAGGTAGGTGAAGGGGCGGGGGTGGGGGGGGGGGGGGGGGGGGGTGGGGGGGAAACGGGGAGGGGAAGGGGGTTAATGGAGAGGGTGGGGGATTGAGGGGGAGGGAGGGGTGGGGGTAGGCGTGGGGTGACGGGGCGGGTCAACTGGGCGTTAATGAGGTGATGTTTTCTGGAGGTCTGTCTGTGTGTGTATGTGTGTACGTGTTTGTTCGTATGTGTTTGTGTGTGTATGTGACTATGTGTACGTGTTTGTGTGCGTGTATGTGTACGTGTATATGTACGTGTTTGTTCGTGTGTATGTGTACGTATTTGTTCTTATGTGTTTGTGTGTGTATGTGACTACTATGTGTGCGTGTATTTTTACGTGTTTGTTCGTGTGTATGTGTACGTGTTTGTTCGTGTGTATGTGTACGTGTTTGTTCGTATGTGGTGTGTATGTGTACGTGTTTGTGTTCGTGTGTGTATACGTGATATCTGTTTCAGGGAATATAGTTTTTATAACCTTTATCATTGCCTGTTCAAATTCCGTATGAATTGACGTAGGAACTCAAGTAGGCTATAAGTATCTGTCTGTGCATATCTGAATATTTGTTTGTTCCGCAAGTCACTATAGCACTCCTCTGTTTTGTTGGGTAGTAGTTCGTAGACCAAAGGTATGTAGTTTCCATTCGGACAACCAGGAATCGTATACAGTTGGTAGAATAAATTTGGACAACATTTAAATTTTACATCTAAAATAATGTCTTTTAAATAATTTCAAAGATATTCTGAGTTACTGTAGGTGGAAAATATGGCTATACCTTTCTGCTCATCATTTATACGTATACACAAAATACTCCTGGTTTGTTTTCACTTCATTTACTGAAAGATACACATGAACTTCAAACTGTTCAACAACACTCCTGCTGTTCTTGCCTTATTCTGATTTCGCCCAAATGATGCTTTCGATTTCGCAGAATTGTTCATATGTCGTCGCACAAAAGACATGGCAAACTGGCGCCCAAATGATATATTAAAAAAATCGAATATTTCGCCCAAATGAAATGCAGCCGCTTCTATATCTCACTGGAAGGGGTTGGAGTGTAAGTATGTGTCTGTGTGTCGTCTGTATGCCGACCCAGACGACCCCTGGGCAACAGTAACTTCTCTGCTAGGTTGCAACAACTCTTTTATGGCCCAGTGTGGTGTAGTGGTTAGCACGTTTGCATGTTGATCAAAGTGTACAGGGATCGAATCCCGGATGGGTTGTGTAAGATAAAATACTATGATCGTGCTAGTAGAATAAACATATATCTAGCATGAAGTTCTCTAAAGCCTGCAAGTTAGGGGAAACCAACCTTCGACCTTACAGTTTACTGCCCTCAACATAATGTATTTAGCTTGAAGGGGGGGGGGGGGTAAGTTTATTTGTGGTTCTGTTTTATTTTATTGTAGTTTATTTTGTTTAGGAGGTGTGTGAGGCTATTTTTCAATTTACGAGGCAATGTTGGGATACATTATTCGATTTTTTTTTATCAAAATCCTCTTATCACAAATTAATAAAACCACCACAATAAACTTCCAAACGTCGATTAGGTTAATAGGGGAGATTTCCACTTGAGGGATTTTTTCTTTACCCCTTTCTCCCTCATGTTTAGCCCCATTGCTTTTGAGATTTTAAGACGTTTGTCCCATTACTTTGGTGATTTTTAAGCATTTCCGGCCAATTCTGTCAATTTTAAGACCTTTCGTGCCATTTAGGTGTCGATTTTATCCTGGCGAGCGATAGCGAGCCTGTAATTTAAGAGTAATCGGCCTTCGGCCGTGACATTTTTCTACCGAAAAATGTACAAATTTATCTTGAAAGGGGGTCAAGGGGGTGAAAATTTAAGATTGCTGGAGGAGTAGGAAACACACTATAAACCTCCCCTTAAGTCGCTGTCACACAAGCACTTTTTCCGGCAATTTTCGATGAACAAGTTTATCGTAATATTGTAAGGTTCTCTCACATTGAAATTGGAAATAGACTGATGGTAGAATATGTTAGGTGGCTGTTTTCCGATGTAACTTAAATGTTTGAAGAGGCCAGACTACAATTTCCCGTAAACGTTGGCGGACAAAGAGATCGTGTGACACCGCCTAAGTGTTAAAGTCCCCTAGTTGGTGGGCGTCAGGTGTGGGTCTTTAAGGGAGCCCACCTCGCTTTTGTTCTCTTTCTCTCCCTTTCTCTTTGGCTTGTATCCATTCGGCCCCATTCAGCCTACTGTTTTAAGACGTTTATCCCCATCCAGGTGTCAATAGTTTCCTGGCGAGAGGTAGCGAGCCAGCATATATATATTTTTGTTATGACAGCAAGCTAAATTTGTACATTTTTCGATAGAAAAATGTCTCCGGTGAAGCCGGATTTCTCCATACAATGCTGGGTCGCTTTCGCTCGCCAGGAAGAAATCGACACCTGAATGGGTATAAACGTCTTAAAACAGTTGGCTGAATGGGGCCGAATGGATACAAGCCAGAAAAAGAGAGAAAAGGAGAGAAAGATAAAAAAAGCAGGTGACCCCCCTTAATGATAGCAAAGGATAATTTAGCTGCAGGTGTTGCTATATTTACCTCTTTAAGGGGAGGTTTCTAGTTTGTTTCCTACTCCTCCAGCAATCTTAAAATGTCACCTCCTTGACCCCCTTTCAAGATAAATTTGTACATTTTTCGGTAGAAAAATTTCCCGGCCGAAGGCCGGTTACTTTTAAATTACAGGCTCGCTATCGCTCGCCAGGATAAAATCGACATCTAAATTGCACGAAAGGTCTTAAAATTGACAGAATGGGGCAGAAATTCTTAAAATCACCAAACTAATGGGGCAAACGTCTTACAATCTCAAAAACAATGGGGCTAACCATGAGGGAGAAAGGGGTCAAGAAAAAAATCCCTCAAGTGGAGACCTCCCCTCAATTATTATGATGGTATTGGTGAGGATGGTTCCTAAATATAATATATATAGGTTTGGCATCCTCTACCCAACTGTTGGCCGTTTCTGTCGGTCTCTGTTACCGTGCTACTTTTATTTCTGGGTGCGGGTGGTTAGGAATCCTCCTCCCCCACTTGTAAAATTCAAGGGTCGAGGGAACGCGAAAGTGGTCCCGGAAAATTTACAAATGTATCTTGAAGGGGGTCTATTTTTTTTTTTTTTTTTTTTTAAAGCTTAATGGAGGTCTAAGGAAGAAACTAAAAAACAAATAAAATTATACATAATTATACAAGGTCTCTGTCTCGAGTCGGCCATCCCCAGCTATGGGGTATGTGCCTGAGTACATACATACATACATACATACGTACATACATACGTACATACATACATACATACATGATTACATACACATTTCTATCATCTGTATTATTGACTAGAAACATCATTCGCTTTATTGCTAATATTTCGCCAATAGCTTCTTCAGGCCATAAAGCACCTATCTTCTGATCTCTCTACTATCTCTAATTGGGGCAGAGAAAACCTGTTACTTTGAATGCTTCCAAAATATAAGGTAATAATATATATACATTATAGTGTCTTTTACAATACTAGACCTCTGACGACCACAGGCGCTCGCAGCACTTTTGTAATGGAGAAATATTAAAGTAATATAGGTTCAGGTTCCGAAGAACTTCAATATAGCAATATCGCGGAGTCTGAGGTGTATGAGTCTTTATGAACAAGAGACCTTAAGGGGAGGTTTTTGTTTGTTCCCTAGACCTCTATCAAGCTTAAAATTACACCCCCTTTCAAGATAAATTTGTACATTTTTCGGTAGAAAAATGTATCGGCCGAAGGCCGGTTCCTACTATATTACAGGCTCGCTAGCGCTTACCTGGAAAAAATCGACACCTAAATGGCATAAAAGGTCTTAACATTGACATTAATGGGGCGAAAGTTCTTAAAATCGTCAAACTAATGGGGCGAACGTCTTACAATCTTAAAAGTAATGGGGCAAATCATAAGGGAGAAAAGGGTCCAGAAAAAAATCCCTCAAGTGGAAATTTATCTCCCCTTAACACTTTGGATTTTAGCAATAGTAAGCTCGATCGTACGGCGTCACAATTGATCACTTGAGAGTTTCGTTCTATAAGGAAGTTGGAGCTGTAGATATTGATATTCAACAAAATTAACTGTTAAAATTCGGTTGTAGTACATAAAACCCAATTCAACATACTCTTTAGCCATTAGAAACCTACATAATTATTGCATTTCTATTTACCATCGATGTCTACAGCTCCAACTTCCTTATAAAACGAAACTCGCAAGTGGTCAACTTTCTAACTTGCCTGAGTTCTTGTGGAACATCAAGCACTAACCTTAATATTTGGGGTTTAGAAATTCTAAGCTCAGCATGCACTAAGCTAATTCATAGTAATTATAGTCTAGCTTTCACTAGTTAAATTCTTGTGAACAGCGAGTATCTATCTATTAGTTATATTTCTGGCTCGGCAACTTGAGTTCTTCTGAACAGTAAGCACTGAGGTTCTTGTGAACAATAAATGATGTATCTATTTAATGACTTCTGAATTAGCTGGAGTTTACGGTGAAGCAAGTTACAATTTGTGAGCAATAACTCTTCTGAGTTCTTGTGAACAGCAGATAGTGTTATCAATGCACAGATCCATATAACACTTCTAAGAGCGTTCTAGAGTTCGTCTAAGGATCCTGTAGCTGTCTAATACAGCTATAGACATTTTTTTTCCAGATGAGGATAAATTGCCATGTCCTCATCTTGTTTGCTCAGCTGTTTCCAAGACTTATAGCGAAATATGTTGTTAATCATAAAAACTTGACATTCATACGACACAGAGACATAGAAAATTCATATTCTTCCAATAATCATTGAGAAATCTGATGCTAAAGGATTCCATTTACCATCAGCAGAAATAAAACAGACTATAGTCAAACCTAGGTGATGAGCTGAACCTCCAGGACCACGGTGGATAACTCTTAACATCAACAAACTAATAGGGCGAATGCCTTAAAATCTCAAAACTATTGGGGCTAAACATGAGGAAGAAGGGGATCCAGATAACAAACAAAAACTTCACAACAATACACACGTTGCTCCTCTAATCGTCAGTGGGCCTGCTAAAAAAAAAAAAAAAAAAAAAAAAAAAAAAAAAAAAAGACAGAATGGAAATGTGAGTGTAATAAAAAAGGTGAGAGAATGAGAAAAAGTGAGTGAGTGAGGTGTGATAGCAAGATAAGTCACGTGTTAAGACTAGAGGTTGGAATATAATGCATATTAAATGGAACTGCTGGAGGCGTATTGCTCTCTCTCTCTCTCTCTCTCTCTCTCTCTCTCTCTCTCTCTCTCTCTCTCTCTCTCTCTCTCTCTCTCTCTCCTTTTCTTCTGGCATGGTGGTTCATCTTTGCATACGGTTCGTTTTTCATGAGGTACATACAGTAAAGGGTACGATAGCAGACATTCACTGCAAAATACTGTAACCCCTTGAGGATAATGCCGCAGTTTGACAGTTCATTCGGACTATCGTTAGTTGATTTTATGCAGCTTAGGATGGATCGGTGGGAATCAGAAGGACGCAAGCTATATCAATTAACTCTCCGACTACCATATACCCTTCGTAATCTGAATAAAATCGACTATGCATTTCCAGAAAATATATGCGTCAACGTATCTTGAAAAGGTTAACTTTTTCAATAAAATACAATGATTATATTTGTAATAACAAGCAAAAACTAAATATTTTACTTAGTTTCACCTCTTCAGTACCTATGATGCCAGTTCACATTTTTTAGGCTATATTTAGGCGAACATATTACGTTTAGGAAGGATCTCTAGGAATTGAAGAGTTAAAAACTGTCTCACTTAACTCTATAACTCACTCAAAATTTTGCGAAGCTTGATCAAATTTCCTAATGATAGCATGAAGCAACTAGAAGGGCACTTGGGAGAGTGTATGCCCCTGCCTACGCTGGTGGAGGTATGTGCTCTACCGATCGCCTACTAAATGGAATCACTTCTTCCTTGGCGCATATCCTATATGCCCACCAAATCTCGTAAGAATTGGTTCGTATGTTTTTTATATATCTTGTTTGCAGACAAACAAACGGAGGCAAAAACAGAACCTCCTCAGATTTGGATGGTAGAGGTAATGCAAAATTGTTTGATGGTGTAGTGAAAGAGTTAATATAGTCCAGTGTTACTGTAGTGTATAAGGGTTAACTGTTATAGGGTGGGGCAGATATGGTCAACATTAAGGTAACCTGAGACACCCCTGGGGAGAGGGGTTGATAGCTGGGCAATATTATGGTGGATGAGAGGCAGGAGTAAGGGGCGGCTCTGGGGGAATATACAGGTTACAGGTACCTGATTCCTATAATATAGGTAGATTATTGAAGATAGATGGCCGATAGGGCCGAAGACAATTTATATATAGAAAGAAAACATTCTACAAAACACTGATAAGGAAAAAGGAGAACCAATCTCCCCTATCTACTCACAACATCAATATCAATATTCCCACTGTAATAACCTTTCGATAGCAGCTAGTAGTCAAAGAGTTTGGTGTGGTTTGTGGGAGGAGGAAGCTGAGGGTGAACGTCAATAAAAGTAAATTGATAGTGTGTAATAGAGATGCTCGTAGGATGAATCTAGATGTGTGGCTGGATGGGGAAATGCTTCAACAAGTGGAGTGTTTTAAATATCTAGGAGGAATTATAAGCAGGAATGGAGGCATAGAAGTGGAGGTAAAACAGAGTATGTGAAGGAAGGAAAGTTTTCGGAGCAATGGGAAGTATGTGGAAGGTGAGAAATCTGGGAATGAAAGCTAAACGTTCAATGTATCAAGGGATAGTTGTACCAACTGTGATGTATGGGGCTGATACATGGGCTCTGAAGGCATAGGAGAGAAGAAAGCTGGATGTGATGGAGATGAGATGCTTGAGGAGTATGTGTGGACTGACTCTTAGAGACAGATTGAGGAATGAAGAGATACGTAGGAGAGTGGGGCAGCAGGAACATTTGTCGGCCAAAGTAGACAGAAGGGTGCTGAGCTGGTATGATCATGTTGAACGAATGGAAGATGAAAGGCTTACAAAGAGAATATGTGAGTTAGATACAACGGGAGGTAGAGGGGTATGAAGACTTCCATTGAGATGGAGAAACTGCATAGTACAAGCGTTGTAAAATAGAGGAATTACTATAGATCAGGCACGAGAAGTGGTAATAAATAGTAATGGATGGAGAATGCTAGTGAATAGATGAGTGAAAACACAGTCTTTTGTGAGAGGGGGTCAGACGCCAGTTGGACTAGATAATAGTCCGTCAGGTGCCTGGCCCGGGGAGCCGGTATATATGAAGGGAACGCCTGGATGCGTGGTGGGCGGACATTGCGGTGGTGTGGCTTCGCTGCGTGTCTGCTTGCTGAAATTGAAAACTATCCGGGAGGTCTGGGACCTGGGAATCTTTTGCCGAAAGACTACAAATGGGCCTGGGTCTCTGGGTCTTCTGTGCGACCTAGATGTGTGTGATTTTTTTTTTTGTTTTTTTTGCATTGTGTTGTCCCTGTTCGGACTCTGTCTCGAGTTGGCCACTCCCAGCTAAAAAAAAAAGGGGGGGGGGGTAGATAGATATATAGATAGATAGTGTAATTGGAAATTTATTCTGGTTAACATAGCACGATTATATTCAACATAGGAGGAGCCTCTAGGAATCAAATTCGTAAACACAATTGCATTCCACTGATCCTTTCAAAATTAATTAAACTCGTCTAATGATAATCAAAATCAAATTCGCCGCACAGAAAAGAATGATAACATATATATATCTTTACTATAAATGATAACAACATATATATATATCTTTACTATAAATGATAACAACATATATATATCTTTACTATAAATGTTTAATATCCGAAAGAGATCGAACCCTCTGCCATCATCGACATCACTATTCACTCTCTATAATGACCTTAAGGGGGCTCACCTGCTATTTTTCTCTTTATCTCCCTCTCTCTTTGGCTTGTATTCATCCTACTGTTTAAGACTTTTATCCCCATCCAGGTGGCGAGCGGTAGCGAGCCAGCATATTATTTTATAAATATTTTTGGCAGCAGGCTAAATTTGTAAATTTTTCGATAGAAAAATTTCTCCGGCGAAGCCGGATTTCTTCATACAAAGCTGGCTCGCTATCGCTCGCCAGGAAAAAATCGACACCTGGATGGGGATAAAAGTCTTAAAATAGTAGGCTGAATGGGGCAGAATGGATACAACCCTGAGAAAGAGAGAACACAATGAATAATAACAGGTGACCCCCTTAACTCCAAGCTTATTAGTCAGTTCACTATAAGTCGACAGTTGATCATTTTAGATTTTTTCCCGAGTCTAATAATAATAATTGGGATATACAGTATGTTTTGATATATTTATTTTTGTTTTTTAGTTGTTTAGTAGGAAAGAATGGTAGAGATTGGGAGTTGAATCAGTTGCTGTTCGCTGATGACACAACATTGGTGGCGGATTCAATAAATTCAATGTCAATAAAAGTAAAGTAATGGTGTGTAATAGGGGAGAGCATAGGGTGAATCTAGATGTGAGGCTGGATGGGGAAATATTGGAACAAGTAGAGTGTTTTAAATATCTAGGAGGAACGATAAACAGGAGTGGAGGTATGGAAGTGGAGGTAAAACAGAGAGTGTGTGAAGGAAGGAAGGTTTTCGGAGCAATGGGAAGTATGTGGAAGACGAGATTTTAATCTCGGAGTGAAAGTAAAAAGTGCACTGTATCAAGGAATTGTTGTGCCAACAGTGATTTATGGGGCTGAGACATGGGCTCTGAAGAAAAAGGAGAAAAGAGGGCTGGATGTGATGGAGATGAGCTGCTTGAGGAGTATGTGTGGAGTTACTCGTAGAGACAGATTGAGGAATGAAGAGATACGTAGGAGAGTGGGGCAGCAGGAACATTTGTCAGCCAGAGTGGACAGAAGGGTGCTGAGCTGGTATGGTCATGTTGAACGAATGGGAGATGAAAGGCTTACAAAGAGAATATGTGAGTCAGGTACAAGGGGAGATAGAAGGGCAGGAAGACCCCCATTGAGATGGAGAGACTGTGTAAGAAAGGCTTTGGATGATAGAGGAATGACTATAGATCAGGCAGGGGAAGTGGTGGTGGACAGGAGTGAATGGAGAATGCTTGTGAATAGTTGAGTGAACACGTGGTCATTTGGAGTAAGGGGTCGGGCGCAAGTTCGACTAGATAATAGTCCATCAGGCGCCTGGCCCGGAGGGACGATTAATATGAAGGGTGTTCCTGGAAGTGTGGTGGGAGGGCTTGTGGCTTTGGCTCCGCTGCATGTCTGCCTGCCGAGATCGGAACCTCTCCGGGTGGTCGGGGGCCTGGGGAGTGCTGGAGCGACCTTGGTAACCCTGGTCTCTGGGTCTTCTCCTGGGTGACCTGGATGTGTGTGAGTTTGTGTTTTTTATCTGTGTTTATTTTTTGTTTTATGTTGTTTTTGTGTTTTCCCTGTTCTTGCTCTGTCTTGAGTCGGCTACCCCCAAAATGGGGATTGGGCCTGAGCATATAGATAGATAGATAGTTGTTTTTGTCTATGTTTGTGTTTGTTTAATATGTATTTATATCACACACACACACACACACACACACACACACACACACACAGACACAGACACAGACACACACTCACACTCCTTCACTCCGCTAATCACTTTCCTAACAAACTCTCTATATATCGTTCTTGACCCTTCGCCCCCCTCTCTCTCTCTCTCTCTCTACATATATATATATATATAGTATATAGTATATATACTGTATGTATGCGGTATATACTGTATATCCTTCATCTTCCTCCTTCTTCCTCCTTTTACCAGTCTCACTCCTACTAATTTTCTCCTTTATTTACTTACTCGTCTTCCTTCTCTACTCTTCCCCCCCCCCAATCACTTCCCCTCCAGACCTCCCCCCCCCCTCCACTCCAGACCCCCCCCCCCCTCTCCCGACCAACCACTATCTTTAATTACATGAGACCAAACTTCCTCACAGACCAACATTTCAAGTCACCCTTTAAGTCAGTAAGAGTGGGACCAAACACTTTCTCTCGGACCATTTAGCTTCCCCTTCCTGCCACACACCAAACTATAGTCCGTTCATTATAGGTTGGCCGGAAATCATTACCCATTAACCTCTGTAATCGAGCTCACAATTTAACCATTTGGGATCAGTCAGCCAGGGAATAGGTGTGGACATTAACAGCCCATTTGCTCTAGCCCATTTTGAGTTACATAGATAAGAGGGTCAACATTTTATTCTTGCTTACCTACAATGAATGGACTATGCATTCTTCCACACCAATTTTGACCCCAGACTCTGGTAATGAAGCTAATTAGGCCATTGTTAATCCAAATTATGATTATCACTAAAAAAACACGGAAATCGTGCTACTGCTACACTAACTTAACCTAACTACAGTACTAACTGCAATAAAGTTATCAGACCATATTTCTTCTTCACCAACTTATCATATACCAGCTTAAGTTACCAGCAATATATATATATATATATATATATAATGGTACAATCGCGCTAATAAGTGATATCTCGGCACCAAGTATGTTTTGATCAATAATTGGTATCAGAAATATCTAAGCTTCATTTCTTTATATCGAGTGAAATATACAAACATGTTCCTACACCTACCCGCCCTATTCAACATCTGACAGACATTAATACAGCACAGAGCAAGCCAAACGTAATGACACCTGGGATATGACTTATTAGCGCGACCGTACCACCATGTACCAAACCAAACTACTATCAGATCAGATTTGAAGTCAAAGAGGCCAATTCAGATAGCAAATAAGTTACTAATATATCAAGTTGCCTAACAAATCACTATTATAGTCAGTTCAATCGTTTAGCAGATGACTTATCGATACTCTGTGGACAACAAAATGAGACTAATGTGTCGGCATTATATTAATACCACGTGTTCATATTTAGCAAAACAAACTCGCTACATAATCTCATCAATAGCTGAGCAGTTAAGGGAGCCCACCTCGCTTTTTTGCTCTTTCTCTCCCTCTCTCTTTGGTTGTATCCATTTGTCCCCATTCAGCCTACTGTTTTAAGACGTTTACCCCCACCCAGGTGTCAATATTTTCCTGGCGAGCGATAGCCAGCCAGCATATATATATTCTTGTTTTGACAGCAAGCAAAATGTTTACATTTTTCGATAGAAAAATTTCTCCGGCGAAGCCGGATTTCTCCATACAATGCTGGCTCGCTATCGCTCGCCAGTAAGAAATCGACACTTGAATGGGGATAAACATCTTAAAACAGTTGGCTAAATGGGGCCGAATGGATACAAGCCAGGGAAAGACAGATAAGAAGAGAAAGATAAAAAAAAAAGCCGGTGACCCCCCTTAATATGGAGACAAGGCAAATCAACAAAAGATAAATACGTATATAAATAAACCGATAGATAAATAGATAAAGAAATACAAAGTAGCAATAATAACCCTTAACACCTGTTATATATTATTATCTAACAACCTACCAGACCAATATATACACTACTACTACTATATAGGAAGGGAATCAATACCCGAGCCAACTATAATTATTAACACCGGTATGGTACACTACCTCTCAGGCCATATAGACGGTATTTCACACTCGATGCTGGCTCATCCGTTTACTGGGAGAGAGAGAGAGAGAGAGAGAGAGAGAGAGAGAGAGAGAGAGAGAGAGAGAGACAAAGAGAGAGAGAGAGAGAGAGAGAGAGAGAGAGAGAGAGAGAGAGAGAGAGAGATAGAGAGAGAGAGAGAGAGAGAGAGAGAGAGGAGAGAGAGAGAGAGAGAGAGAGAGAGAGAGAGAGAGAGAGAGAGAGAGAGAGAGAGAGTATATAATTACGATACCACCTACATCCAATCAATATTTGGCGCAGGATGACAAGTATAGGTCAGTGAGAGCATACAAGAGAGAGAGAGAGTGAGAGAGCATACAAGAGAGAGAGAGAGAGAGTGAGAGCATACAAGAGAGCGAGAGAGAGTGAGAGCATACAAGAGAGAGAGTGAGAGCATACAAGAGAGAGTGAGAGTGAGAGCATACAAGAGAGAGAGAGAGAAAAAGCATACAAGAGAGAGAGAGAGAGAGAGAGTGAGAACATACAAGAGAGAGAGAGAGAGAGAGTGAGAGCATACAAGAGAGAGAGAGAGAGAGAGAGTGAGAGCATACAAGGGAGAGAGAGAGAGAGTGAGAGCATACAAGAGAGAGAGAGAGTGAGAGCTACAAGAGAGAGAGAGAGAGAATAAGAGCATACAAGAGAGAGAGAGAGAGAGTGAGAGCATACAAGAGAGAGAGTGAGAGCATACAAGAGAGAGTGAGAGAATACAAGAGAGAGAGAGAGAGTGAGAGCATACAAGAGAGAGAGAGAGAGAGTGAGAGCATACAAGAGAGAGAGAGTGAGAGCATACAAGAGAGAGAGAGAGAGTGAGAGCATACAAGAGAGAGAGAGAGTGAGAGCATACAAGAGAGAGAGAGCGAGAGAGAGAGAATGAGAGCATACAAGAGAGAGAGAGAGAGTGAGAGCATACAAGAGAGAGAGAGAGAGTGAGAGCATACAAGAGAGAGAGTGAGAGCATACAAGAGAGAGAGAGTGAGAGCATACAAGAGAGAGAGAGAGAGAGAGCATACAAGAGAGAGAGAGAGAGAGAGTGAAAGCATACAAGAGAGAGAGAGAGAGAGAGAGTGAGAGCATACAAGAGAGAGAGAGAGAGTGAGAGCATACAAGAGAGAGAGAGAGAGAGAGTGAGAGTGGGATCATACAAGAGAGAGAGAGAGAGTGAGAGCATACAAGAGAGAGAGAGAGTGAGAGCATACAAGAGAGAGAGAGAGAGAGAGAGTGAGAGCATACAAGAGAGAGAGAGAGAGAGAGTGAGAGCATACAAGAGAGAGAGAGAGAGAGTGTGAGTGAGAATGAATTAACACTATTAGACTAATTGTTTAGAACTATACTACACAATAGGTTATGGGTGATAATGTAGCACCTGTTGTAATGTGTGTTTGGATGTGTGTGTGTGTGTATTTACCTGTGTGTGTGTGTGTGTGTGTGTGTGTGTGTGTGTGTGTGTGTGTGTGTGTGTGTGTGTGTGTGTGTGTGTGTGTGTATTTACCTGTGTGTGTGTGTGTGTGCGTGTGGATGTGTGTGTGTGAAGCAAGGAGGTATGAGTTGCTCCATATGTCACTTTAGCGTTGCATTTTATTAACCCTCTCAAGATACAATTACGCATTTGTTTTCTGTTTCCTGGCTATTATTACACGATTGTATTCAGGTTAGGAAGGGTATGTGGAAGTCAGAGTTAATAGAGATAATCTTTACCATTCTAATTGCCCCAGATACTTCCTATATTGCATAAAATGGTCTATTGATAGCCAGAATAGACTGCCAAAACGCGTCGTGATCCCCATAGGGTTAACAAATGTACACACACCACATGTCATCATCGGGGATCCTGGATGAGGCTGGCCATCTTTATTTTAAGGGGAAGATTTTAGCTTGCTCCCTAGACCTCCATCAATGTTTTAAAAATACCCCCAATGACCTTCCCCCCCCCCCCCCCCCTTCCATCGAGATGAATTTGTACATTTTTCGGTAGAAAAATGTCCCGGCCAAAGGCCGGCTCCTCCTAAAACCTAAATTAAAGCCTTGCTATCGCTCGCCAGAACAATTGACCCCTGAATGGCACAACACGTCTTATAACTGATGTAAATTGGGCGGAAAGTCTTTGAATCGCCTATGTAATGGGGCGAACGTCCTAAAATATCAAAACTAATACAGCTAAATATGAGGGAGTAAGGGGTCCTGAAGAAATATAAATATAAACTTAGGGAAAATCTGCCCTTAAGGGGAGGAAGGTGTTTTGTTTATAAATATGTGATATGTGTCAGATAGTTGTAGACCACAGGTGGTCGCATTTATGGGGCGAATGTCTATTATATTTTTCCCAGCTGATGGTAAATTGCCATATCTTCATGCGAAATACATTACTAATTATGCAAACTAGGCAATAAGATGATGCAGAAACTGTAGTATTATATACTTCAACTATACTCTGTTTCTTTTCAGCTGACGGTAAATTGAATCCCTGAACAGCTAATATTATGATACTTCATGGAAAAATATGAAACTACTGTGTCTCTGCATAAAAAAAAGAGAGACACATATTTATTTAATTAGCTCTATATTTCACTACAAAATCTTCAAAATAACTGAGAAATCTTGATGGAAACATTGCCATTTACCGTCAGTTGAAAAGAAAAATACTATAGATATCGACAATCAGTTTTTAAAGGATTAAATTTACCATAAGTATAAATAAAATGTACTATATTACCACGTATTGTCAAGAGCATGTTTTCCTTATAATGAATTTATTGCTTGGTTTAAAATATACCTAAGGATACCAGACTGTTCACGGGATGTAGGTAGAGACCGTTAAGGGGAGATTTGCATTTATTTATTTATATTATATATTAATTTATTATTAAAATTTGTGTTTAGTTTCCTCCCAAGACCTCCATCAAACTTTTAAATATGCCCGCAAGACCCCTCTTCGAGATATACTGTATGTATACATATGTCCCGGCCAAAGGCCGGTACCTCCTTAATTACAGGCTGGCTATTGCTCGCCAGGAAAAACAGTGACACCTAAATGGCACAAATGACTCCAATGCAAGCGAAACTCAAAATAATGCTAGAACATAAACTTGCTCATCAAAAATTTACGGAAAAATGGCTCGTGAGACACCGACTTAACTGTTACTTTTATCCATGTTCTCTCGTCACTTGTCCCCAAAGCAGTCCATGTTATCTCTGTCATCTATAAACATAAAGGTTGATTGAGAAGCCATCTACAGTAGATCTTCTTGGCTCTTATATGTTCTTTAATGGGAGATTATTTATATTCGTTTATTTATTTATTTATTTATTTATTTATTTATTTATTTATTTTGCTAATTTCCTCCCTAGACCTCCATCAATCTTAAACACATACCCGTAAAACTCAATCTTTGAGATACATTTGTGCATTATTCGGTAGCAAAACGCTCCGACCGAAGCCCGATCCGTCCTAAATTGCAGGCTCGCTTTCGCTCGCCAGGAAAAAATCGACACCTAAATCGCTCAAATCTTTAAATTACCAAAATAATGGAGCGTATGTCTTGAAATGCCTAAACTACCAAGGCTAAGCATGAGGGAAAAGGGGTCCAACCCCCCGCCCCCTTAAATTATGACCTTATTCACTACCTTCTTGCCAGTTTGAGCCATAATTAGGGTAGACTAGCCGTTTAGTACATCTTATTTCTATTATGTATATTGTATACACATAACATAACATATGATAGATAAGCCATCTATAGATTTTGTTGTCTCTCATGTTCCGTACCTATGACCTTATTCACTACCTTCTTGCCAGTTTGAGCCATTATTAGGGTAGACTAGCCGTTGTCTCTCATGTTCCGTACCTATGACCTTATTCACTACCTTGTCAGTGTCAACCATAATTAGGGTACACTCTACTTTATTTTCTTCTCAACAGGCTTATATATTTTATCTATAATCCCAACATTTTATGAGAGAGCATTTTAATTATCCTCTGTTCCCTCATTGTTCGTAATTACTATTTTATTCACTGTCGTATGACGTTGAACTATTCATGAATAACGTGGGTGATTGATCATTTTATCCAACGAACATTCCTCTATAGAAAGGCTCTGCCTGTTTCATCTCATCTGCAATAACAACACATACACAACTATTAGACAATTTTAGTCAGCTTAGGAAGGACAGATATTCATTAAAAGGCTACAGACTCTCTCAATGAATCGTTTTAGCTACCATATACCCTTCCTAAGCTTCATAAAATCGTGTAAATGTAACTAGAATACAAATAAAAATACGTCATCGGTACAGAAGGGGTTACAGAAAAACTACATTTCCTGTATCAGTCTTTTCTAGAGTGTAGGATGGGTAAGAACTTGTAGTAATATAAATATAAAACATAATCTAACTATATTTCCTGTATCAGTATTGTGTGCAGTATATGATGAATAAGACCTTGTAGTAATATAAAGAGCTGTGGGATCAGGGTACTTGGGCCCGATCGCTAAATAAGGCACTTGGCGACAGAGACAGACCTAAACAGACAGTCGCCTCCACCAACATGGCCGAAAATAAAAACACTTTCGAGATAACGTTGTACACATTTTTCGGAAGAAAAATCTCCCAGCCGAAGGCTATCGTTCGCCACGAAAACATCGACACCTATATGGCACAAAAGTTCTCGATATTGACAAAGGAAATGGGGTGAAAGACCTTAAAATCGCCAAAGTAATGGGGCGAATGTCTTAAAATCTCAAAATTAGCGGGGCTAATCATGAGGGAGATGGGGTCCCGGAAAAAAACTCCCCTTAAGCTGCCTCGATGTGATCAATACATCTGGTGCTAGTTGTTTTGATTGTTTTGTTTATATATAGTTTATTGTCACATCTCCCTTTTGTGTTATCATTCTCTCTCTTCTCTCTCTCTCTCTCTCTCTCTCTCTCTCTCTCTCTCTCTCTCTCTCTCTCTCTCTCTCTCTCTCTCTCTCTCTCTCTCTCTCTCTCTCTCTCTCTCTCTCTCTCTTCCTTTCCGCCGTCTTATTGCTAGTAGGTGACTGGTAATGAAGGCTTCAGACCTAGATATTGAAACTGGCTCTCTTTCTCCCCCCCCCCCCTCTCTCTCTCTCTCTCTCTCTTTCTATCTCTCTCTTTCTCTTTCTATCTCTCTCTCTTTCTCTTTCTCTCTTTCTCTCTCTCTCTCTCTTTCTCTCTCTCTCTGCAGGATAAACACTTGAAGTAACAGAAAATGACAAAGAACTGGGAGCGCGATTTCATATAATCTCATAATGTTGACAATAGTGTAATGAATCAGCGAAGACAGTTAAGAGAATGGACCGCACCTATTTCTAATTATGGAAGTATACACCTGGACACGAGTTTATGAATATAATTGTCCATACATCAGCTACAAAACTGCAATTACTATATATTGAAAATCAAGTTACATCCAAAAATCAATCCAGATAGTTATAATTGCATTAAGACAATTATAGAGTACTTACGAATTTTTATAAGTGACTGTCTACGGGGTGGGGGGGGGGGGGGGGTCTAGACCCCTTTTTCCCTCATGCTTAGTCTAATTATTTTAGGCATTCGCCAAATTAAGGAAACTGCAAATAATTATCAATTAATATATAAATATATAAATATATGAACAAATATTATAAATATAAATATCCCCTTAAGGGGATATTTTCACTTGAGGGATTTTTTCTTCACCCCTTTCTCCCTCATTAACCCCATTGTTTTTTATATTTTACGACGTTCGCCCCATTAGTTTGGCGATTTTAAGAACTTTCGCTTCATTTCTGACAATTTTAAAACCTATTGTGCCATTTAGGTGTCGATTTTTTCCTGTCGAACGATAGCGAGCCTGTAATATAAACGGAATCGGCCTTCGGCCTGTACCTTTTTCTACTAATTTGTTTACAAATTTATCTTGAAAGGAGGTCAAAGGGGTGTAATTTTAAGCTTGATGGAGGTCTAGCGAACACACTAAAAACCTCCCCTTAACCCACCCAGTAACCGATGGCTCATTTTGTTTTAGTTCATTCGGGCTAGCATTAGACGTTTTCTTTCTTATAGTTTCGAAAATATGCCAGTGCATGTTTTACCGAAAAGTGCATACATTTATCTCAAAGGGGGGTCTTGGGGTTATTTCTAAAAGTTTGATGGATCTATAAATCAATAAAATGCCTCCCCTTGACAAAAAGTGTATTACTCGAGTCGGAGGAGTTGAGGCGAGATATATTGTCTGTGTAACCTTTGACTGTATGGTATGTGTGACAGTTTACGAGATAACCATCAAACGACAGAAATCCGAGCCCAGTATGAATCCTCGAACAGCAAAAATAACCTCTAAAGGGGAGATGGTTCACTTTTGGGGCGATTTTTGCATGTATTCATTATTTTTCTAGTTTCCTCCCTAGACCTCCATCAAATTAAAAACATCATCCATTAGATCCCCCTTTTAGATTAATTTGCATATTTTTCGGTAGAAAATTGTCCCGGCCGAAGGCCGGTTCTTCCAACTTTACAGGCTCACTATCGTTCGCCAGGGAAAACATCGACACCTAAATAGCACGAAAGGTCTAAATATTGACGAAGAAATGGGGCGAAAGGTCTTAAAATCGACTAACTAATGGGGCAAACATCTTAACATCTGAAAACTAAAGGGGCTAAACATGAGGGAGAAAGTGGTCCAGAAAACCAGCCCATTCCCCCTTAAATGTAAATATTAGGTCAAGAATTAATGAAAGATTCGATTCAGTTCGGGATAGCTTCGAAAACTTAAGTGGAAATTTGTGTATATTTGTTCATATATTTATTGATTGAGCATTTGCATTAGTTTCACCCCAAGACTTCCATCAAGCTTAGTAAAATACCCCCAAGACTCCCCTCCGAGTATTATGTGTACATTTCTTAGGTACAAAAATGTACTTCTTCCTAAATTACATGTTCGCTATGGCCGCGTACACACGAGCCTTAAGAGGGTAGTGCTTGTTTTTTTGGGGGGACCCCTTCTCCCTCATGCTTAGCCCCATTAGTTTTGAGATTTTAAGACGTTCCGTTCATTAGTTTGGCGATTTTAACACATTTTGCCCCATTTCATTGTCAATTTTAAGACCTTTCGTGCCATTTAGGTGTCGATATTTTCCTTGTGAGCAATAGCGAGCCTGTAATTTTAAGAGGATCCGGCCTCCGGCCGGATTTTTTTTCTACCGAAAAATTTACAAATTTATTTATATTTATTTATTTATTTTTTTTTTTTTTTTGTTTTTTTTGGGGGATGTAGGGGGTGTTTTTCTATGCTTGATGGAGGTCTAGCGAGGAAACTAAAAAATACACAAATATATGAATTAATAGACCAAAACAAAACAGTCCCTGTCCCCTTAAACTTGTTATGAAGCATGTTCCAAAAATTGCGTCGGACATGTTTTCATACAAGTTCGAAGTATCGAGCTTGGACGTTCAAACCCGTACACTTGTTCCGAGACATGCTATGTTCACTGGTGTGGACGTTTCTTGCCGGGAACAAGTTAGGGAATAATCACTTGACAAGAAGTAAATGTAGTGAGTGGACGTTAGCAGCGCGTTGGTGTGGAATGGACAAGGGCACTATAGTCTATTCGCTGTAAGTAGGCGAGAAATCATGACTTCTAACTATCGAACTAATATTTCTACCATTTAGGAAGAGTCAGTCCAGGAACAGATGTGGAAATTTACAGCCAATTTACTCTTGCCCTTTTTGAGTTACAGAGGATAGAGGTCAGGATTTCTCGCCTTCTTACAGCGAATAGACTATAGTATTGGGTCTAAATTATGCTTATCGCTCTCATTCCATACTCTGGGATCCCCAATAACCCTGATTATAAGATTTGAAATGAGAAGTGTGGTGCGTGTAAGGAGATAAGTGAGGAGATGGATGTGGACAGACTAGAAATTATGAAGAGGGTAGACTTTTACTGGTCAGTTTAGAAGGGAAGTGTAGAAAATGAAGCATAAATCGGGATTAGGAACAGGAGATATTATATAGGGGTAATTGGTTTGCCTTTGAGAGCCTAACCCTCCTGTTGCACACAAATAAACTGCGCTCAACATCAGATGCTGGAATGGAGTAAGTAAAATGGCATACGCAGTTAACTTTTATTATTTATTGTTTATGTACAGCCCATTGGTGATTAATGACACTGTAGGTGGATGTGTGTATATAAAATCTACATTTAAAAGGGGCACTAGATCCTGTACACAGGAGTGGATTGTAAATATGTTTTAAACATATTCGAAGTGTATTTGCATCATTGTGAATCTTTTTAGTCCGGCCTGTATATGGCATGTTTTGAGGCGTGTATCTGGCATGCTCCTGACATGTTCCTACCATTGTTTCGGGCAATGTTTCAGGCTCCGTGTGTACGTGGCCTAAAGCTTGCCAGGAAACAAATAACACCTACATGACACGAAAGGTCTTTATATTGACAAAGAATCGGGGCGAAAGGCCTTATAATCATCAAACTAATGTGACGATTGTTTGAACATCTCAAAATAAATGGGGCTAAATTTGAAGGAGACAGGGTTTAGAAATAGCAAAAAAAAAAAAAAAAAAAAAAAGTTTCTCATCATTCGCCTTATTTCTTTGTCGATTTTGCGACTATTCACTCTTTTTACAATAGGTGTCGATTTCTCTGTCAGCGAGCGAAAGCTAGCCTACATTATAGGAGAAACCAGCCTTCGACCGGCACATTTTTCTATCGAAAAATGTACAGTATAGCTTGAATGGGGTTCTGAGGGAAGTATTTTTATGAAGGGAATCTGGGAGGCCGTTTTTTTAAATATAAAGAGCAAGTTCAGTATATATTACTCGAAAATGGTAAGGACATAAAACATCAGTGAGCTAAAAAATAAAAAAAAGTCCATATAAAGTTTATGTAATTAAAATGCTAGAAAATTTGTTTGCCTTTGTTTATCAAGTTTAGAGTTTTTTAAGGGTATTTTGATGTGTGATAATAGTAGGAAATGCATATTTACCCATTATCCAACATATGGATAAAAAGCGAAAATAAGCTGTATTTGGCCATAGCCGTTTGCCGTCGGATTCAGAATAAGTTGAGGGGAGGGGGGGGGGGAAGGCTCCCCCCCCCCACAGGACTTATTGCAATCCTCATACAGTATATATAAAAAATTGGGGGCAAAAACCTTATTTTCCCCAACTGAGTCGCCGAGGCTACACTCACGGCGGATGTAAACAAACCCACCCGTTTCTTGCGAGGTAGCCGATATCAAGGTTTTTTGTTGTTTTCTATGATCATTAATACATTTTACGCGCATTTAGACACATATAGGAATGAAATACATTTTATAAGTTAGCTGTAGGCCATGATAAAATCGACGGCTGAATTTAATTACATAAACTTTATATTGTCCAATAAACAAGTATAAAAAATAACAGTTACACACACACATACGGAATATCCATCAAGATATCGGATGAGCTAGTGATACACTGGATAAGATAGTCGGAATTAATCACCAACAACAACACACACACACACACACACACACACACACTATCCATCAAGAAGTCGGATGAGCTAGTGGTAACGTGGATAAGATAGTTAGAATTAATCAACACACACACACACACACACACACACACACACACACACACACACACACACACACACACACACACACACACACACACTATCCATAAAAAAGTTGGATGAGCTAGTAGTAACCTGGATAAGATAGTCAGAATGAATCAACAACACATAAAACACACACACACACACACACACACACACACACACACACACACACACACACACACACTGTACACACACACACACACACACACTGTACACACACACACACACACACACACACACACACACACACACACACACACACACACACACACACACTGTACACACACAAGCAATATCCCTGAAGACGTTGGATGAGCTAGCGGGAAACTGGATAAACTATTGAGAATAACTCAAGGGAATTCATCCATCAATGTTTTCCAAAAGGTTAACAATGACGTCACGCAGCTCTGCCCTTATTGGATTATGTATGGGGATAAGGGAGGGGGAGGGGGAGGGGGGGGGGGGTAGTTTAGGATCTCCCGCTTTCACTCCATTATTTTGGCGGTTTTTTATGACGTTTCGCCTCATTTCTTTGCCAATATTCAAAAAAATTGCCCTATTTAAGTCTCGATTTTTATCTCGTGAAGTGATGCCGAGCCGGTAATTTATTTGAAATTGGCCTTGGGCCGGAACATTTTTCTACCAACAAAGTGCACAAATCAAACTTGAAAGGGGTTTGAGGGGTATCCTTTAGCTTGAAGGTGATAATTTATGAGCAACCATTTATTAGTCTAGGGGGCAAACTTAAGTGCAATTACTCGCAAATAGCTAAAACGCTTAAAACCATCAACAATTAACAATCAAACATATTAAACCCCTAGACGTCGCATAAGCTGAATAAAATCGTCTAGTATGAGCCGGAATGAATCGAAGTCCCTCCATCCATGAATGTATTCCAAAGGGTTAACAGTGACGTCAGTGCTGCTGTGTCCTTTATTGGATTATGTATGGGGGGGGAAAGGTAGAGGGGAAGGACTGAATTACCTAGGTGAGGGAGGGAGAGGGAGAGGGAGGGAGAGGGAGAGGGAGAGTGAGGGAGAGTGAGGGAGAGGGAGAGTGAGGGAGAGAGAGAGAGAGAGAGAGAGAGAGAGAGAGAGAGAGAGAGAGAGTTACACAGATACTCAGACCACACAGACCTTGCGGTCCCTACTAGGTGGTCCGGCCTTAATAGCCTACTGCTGGACAGGGACCGTTTATAGTAGATGAATAGGACAGCAAAGTAGAAGGCTCTCGCCCCACCCTCCGCTCCCTCCGGCTAATGAGCTGTACCGGGAAAAGGATGCAGTGTAACCTTATGGTTAAGCAAATGCCCAAAAGGAAATTGTTTATAGAGTATACAAAGACAGTAGTTTGAAAGGGAAATTACAATTACCTACTGATTAATTCATGTTAATCCAATTTCCATCAGGTGATCGTCCAGTCTCATCTTAAACGCATCAATTGAATTACTGTCGACCACCTCCCTTGGAGAGAGAGAGCGAATAAGAGAGACTGTGTGAGTGAGTAGACGTGAATGACTGTACAAAAAGGAGTACAAAGAAGTACAAAAGAAAACTAGCAACAACAGGTCTTGCGACCTCTCAAGGTTACTTGCCCTCCAAAATACTGCTGTTTCTAGTGGCCAACAGTATTTCAGAGAGATAAAGATGTGAAAAGGAAATACCTCCCTGGGGATTAACATGACAGGGAGGGTTGACAATATTAATGAAATGGCACAATTAAGGAAATATTTTATTCATTTACAAATGCAGTCAACCTTGGATTCAGAGCAAGGTGCTTGTCAAGGCGAACTTTGAAGGAATCAACGGTGTTGCAGTCTATAACATCTCGGGGAAGTCCGTTCCACTAGTTGACGACTCGATTGAAGAAGAAATTCTTAGATTCGTGCGAGTTAAATGATTTACCAATGATTTTGCAACCATTTGCCCGTGTGTAGTTTGATCGGTCAATCTTAAAGTATTTACTACAGTTCATATTGTCGATGCCTCTGATGATCTTAAAGATTTGAATTAGGTCTCCTCTTGATCTATGCTTTTTTAGGGGAAATAGATGTAATTCTTCGAGACGTTCCTCATATGGTTTGTTCTTTAGACTGGGTATTATTTTAGTGACTGCGATGAACACGTTCCAGTTTGTCTATATCCTTTTTATAGTAAAGGCACCAGGACTGAACGCAATATTCCAGGAGTTGGCGAACTAAGGAATTATATAGTGAGGATTACATCTTTGGATTTATGCTCAAAGGACCTGCCTATGAAACTAATAATTTTGTTTGCTTTCTTAACAACCTCCTTGCATTGTGGACTAGATTTGAGGTTACTTGATATTGTTACTCCTAAATCCGTTTCTTTGTTTACAGTCTTGAGTTGGGTGCCATTCATTATGTGTGTTCTGTATGTGTGTTTGAGAGAGTGTAAGTATGAGTGTTTAGTTTTACGTGTAAGTGTGTGTGTGTGTGTGTGTACGTTTGAGTGTGTGTGTGTATGTGTGCGTGTGTGTGAAGTGTGAGAGAGACAGGATGGGAATCAATGAAGTTCTCGATATAGGACGATTCCAGGGAAAGATAATATAAAGGCGGCGTCACACGAGTTCTTTTCCCGTCAATTTTTACGAGCAATTGTAGTCTGGGATCTTCTAAATTTAAGTTTAATCAGAAATCACCCACCCAACATAATACAACTTCAGTCTAGTTTCGATGCCAGTGTGAAAGAGCCTCAAGATATTAAGAGAACAAACTTGCTCATCGAATATTGCCGGAAAAAACGCTCGTATGATATTGTTTTAATAAACTTGAAGACCCCCCACTGTAGAGCGCGCACCTCCACCACGCAGGGCTATTTATGGCGTGTTAAGTATTTATAGTATGTTAACTTCTAAATAATATAACTAATATAAATGAAGGCAAAATAATTAAATGCAAGGATGGATGAACTCTATTAAAGCCGTTGTCACACGAGCGATTTTTTTCCCGTCAATTTTCCATGAGCAAGTTTTTTCTCGTTATATTTAGGGACTTTTTTGCACTGGTATCGGTCACTAGACTGAAGGTGGAGTATGTTAAGCGGCTGAATTATGATAAAGTGTAATATTTGAAGCTGCCAGACCACAATTGCCGGTAAAAATTGCTCGAAAAACGGCTCGTGTGACTCCGGCTTTAAGGTGATGCGTTTTATTTCGGATATCTATCATTAGACGATTACATTTAGTTTACACAAATATATGCGAGTCAATGGAGATGGTATGTTGACCTTAAATTTCTAGAGATCTCTCCTAAACTTATTAAAACCGTCTTATGATAGTCGGAATAAAACGAATACAGCGGTCATCGTATACTGAAGAAGTTAACCCTTTCAAGCTCCAATACGCGTTTCTGTTCTGTTTCTGGCTACCATTAGACGATTTTATTCAGATTAGTAACTATATAAAATAATTATGAAAGTCAGAGGGTTGATTGAGATAGTATTTACCCTTTTAATACCCACAGATACTTTCTAAGCTGCATAAAGTCGTCTAATGATAGCCAAAATAAACTGCTAAAACGCGTCAGAGCTTCAAAGGGTTAAGTAATAAACAAGTAGCAGGTAATTGAAGTAGTTAGTTAGTAAAGTGCAACATTAATAATAAGTGAGTTGTGAGTTTTCAGTTTGTACGTCTCCAGTAGAAAGTTAGATATTTTACAGGATGGTGGTCAAAACAGGTAATTAAGTATAAAGTTCGGCAAACAGATCGGTAAGCCTAAGCAATCAGGAGAGAGAGAGAGAGATAGAGAGAGAGAGAGAGAGAGAGAGAGCGAGAGCGAGAGCGAGAGAGAGAGAGAGTGAGTATACAAGTAGCTACACAAGTAGCTACACACACCAAATATACCTGTTGGTGCCAAAGTGGTGATAAGGACTACTGGTAAACAATTGACCACTTGCGAGTTTCGTTCTATAAGGAAGTTGGAGCAGTAGATATTGATATTCAGTAGCATTAACTGTTAAAATGCGGTTGTAGTACCTTAATATATACATAAAACCCAGTTCAACATACTCTTTTGCCATTAGAAACTTACATATTTATTGCATTTCTATTTACCATCTATATCTACAGCTCCAACTTCCTTATAGCCTGCAACTCGCAAGTGGCCAATTCATCATCATATACTATAGTCCATTCAGTATAGGTAGGCCAATAATCGTGACCTTTAACCTCTGTAACTCAAAAAGAGCTCGAGCAAGTAGGCAGTCAATAATTATGCCCACCTATTTCCCACAATTAATTCCTAAACTGAATAACATCGCCTATGAGAGTCCAAATGTACTGTTAAAACGCGTCATAATCCTCAAGGGGTTAAGGTTTATATCTTAGACATGCGGCCCATCACGTTTATATGCTGTCTACATAATAAGTAAAATATATCGATCTAAATTACTAGTGCGTCTATAATCATGTGTGCTTGAATCCCTGAACAACTGTACCCTAATCATGGAGACGGAAATGAGTCCAGGAGGAATACACTTGTTCACCAGTTCAAGCTTTCAATGGACCACTTTCAGGCTATACGGAAGTTGGAACAGTAAACATCGGTATATAACAGAACTGCAATAATAATGTAAGTTTCTGATGGGCAGGCACTATGATGCATTGGGTTGTGTGTAGTTATGTATGCAATATAACCATACTTCAGCTAGTAAGTCTGCTAAATATCGATATACTGTATATAAAACACCAACTTCTTTATAGCCTGAAACTAGTAAGTGGGCAATTGTCTTGGCTTTGACTTTACACAGACCTAGAGGAGATAGAATTTTGGTAACTGACTGTATATATCCTCTGAATGCCTCTTTCTCTCTCTCTCTCTCTCTCTCTCTCTCTCTCTCTCTCTCTCTCTCTCTCTCTCTCTCTCTCTCTCTCTCTCTCTCTCTCTCTCATACTATACGTGGCACCCAATCGCTAAGGGGTTCTATTTAGGATTAGCCTTATAATCGCTCTATTCTCTCTCTCTCTCTCTCTCTCTCTCCTCTCTCTCTCTCTCTCTCTCTCTCTCTCTCTCTCTCTCTTCCCCTCCGCCCCACCCCTTTCCTTCTTAAATCAGTCCTGCGCCTTTCCCTTTCCTGCCATACATATTCTATTAAGGTCCAATGAATCGTTTTAGAAGAGTCATCCATCTTGTTTACTTTATTCTGGCTAACCATAGACTATTTTACAGTTTACCAATGTTCCCTCATAGTTAAGAATGCTACGACTGTTCTTAACTTATACCTTCAATACAATAATTATATATTGTTGTTCGGATTTAGGTTGCCGAAAAATGTACAAATTTATCTTGAAAGGGGGTCTAGGGGTGTAATTTTAAGTTTGATGGAGTTCTAGGGAAGAAACTAAATACCTCCCCTTAAAGGCCTTCTATTATCATAGATTATCCCTTATGTTGTTTCATCAATCGACTAGGTACTGTACAGTTCTCAGCATTTATAAAGTCACACCACTTCGAATCTTTGAACCTTTCAAGCTAAGTTCTGAAGCATCTGGGCTACAATAAAGCATTGTATTGTCTCGTTTGGGTGCGATACTGATTCAAATGGGTGCGTCGCCACTTGTGCTCTTAAAGGGAGGCAGACCGTTTTTCTGTACCCCCTTCTCCCTACTGTTTAGCCCCACTAGTTTTGAGATTATAAGATGTTCGGCCCATTAGTTTGGCGATTTTAACACCTTTCGCCCCATTTAGTTGTCAATTGTAAGACCTTTCGTGCCATTTAGGTGTCGATTTTTACCTGGCGAGCGATAGCGAGCCTGCAATTCTAAGAGGAACCGGCCGGGACATTTTCTACCGAAAAATTTACAAATTTATGTTAAAGGGGGTCTAGGTTTTTTTTTTTTCTAAGCTTGGTGGAGGTCTCGGGAGGAAACTAAAAAAACATATATGAATAAATGAATTAATAGACCAAACAAACGGCCAGCCTCCCCTTAACTTTACTATCAACGACAAACGTTCGTTCCCCCAACCAACAACTGTGTGAATCCGAAACACCTGGGGGTCGACAAACGAAGCATTTGAAAGAAGTGCCATTTACACACAATAATGCTTCGTTTTTCGACCCCCAGGTGATTCGGATTCACACACTGCATTTGGCAGGTTGGGCGAACGAACTTTTGTCGTGGATAATACACTGCAACTCTCCAACCCAAGAGTGAAACTCTATTCTCAGACTTTCTTCTATTCAACCGCTGAGCTCTGGAACTCTCTCCCAGAATCAGTCTTTCCCTCTTCCTATGACTTAAATTGCTTCAAACTCAGGGTGTCCAGGCATTTTAGCTCGAACGTCCCTTGATTTCGGCCCTGTCACTCTTTGAAATCTGGGGGAGGCACTCGCTGCAGGCAGTTATGCCTTTTGTCTCCCTCATTCACATAGAAAAAAACCAAAAACAATTATGAGTAGGGTCTATATGTCATAATACCTAGGCATGTCCAATAGTTACCTCGGTAAACATGGGTGAATAATCTAATAGTGGCGATTAGAAGCTAAAACTCCACCGATAACGTTATAAAGCCTGTGTCACACGAGCATTTTTCCGGCAATTTTCGATTAGCAAATTTTGTTTCATAGGATTTTTCGCACTGGATTCAGAAACTAGACTTTAGGTAGATTCAGGTAAACTGGTATAATGACCAAATGAGTTAGTAAAGTTATTAGCTAATAATTAACTAAGTCAGTATCTAGGTAATTTGAATTGGACTGTAGATGTTATAGTTCAAATCACTAATTTGTTTTTATTTTTTTTTATTTTTTGCTGGAAATAATTAAAGATTGCATCCTGATTGCTGATCCATCCATGACGTCATTTTAGAGCTGCCACATCAACTAATTATATATATACAATATATATATACAGTATATATATATATATATATATATATATATATATATATATATATATATATATTGACTGGTTACAATAAATAATATACCATCATTTCTCTAGTCCATTCATTATAGGTAGGCAAGAAATTGTGATACCCTAACTTCTGTAACTGAGAAAGGGGTGGAGCAAATGGGATATTCCCTGGCTGAACCTTCCTAAATGGTAGAAATATTGGCTATGTTACTATATAGTCGTCTAGGAATGATGAAGGTTAGTAGTGAAGATGTGTTGCCTTACCTATAGTGAATGGACTATATATATATGCTAATGTTTCAATAATGCGGAATTCACAAAGTTAATTAGTCGCTGGCCTTCAAGGGAAGGGGTTGTTTTTCTGGGCCCCCTTCCTCCTCGTGTTTAGTCCCAGTAGTTTGGCGATTTTAAGACCTCTTGTGCAATTTAGGTTTCGATTATTTCCTGGTGAGCGATGTCTCGATTATTTCCTGGCGAGCGATGTCTCGATTATTTCCTGACGAGCGATGTCTCGATTATTTCCTGGTGAGCGATGTCATGATTATTTCCTGGTGAGCGATGTCTCGATTATTTCCTGGTGAGCGATGTCTCGATTATTTCCTGGTGAGCGATGTCTCGATTATTTCCTGGTGAGCGATGTCTCGATTATTTCCTGGTGAGCGATGTCTCGATTATTTCCTGGTGAGCGATGTCTCGATTATTTCCTGGTGAGCGATGTCTCGATTATTTCCTGGTGAGCGATGTCTCGATTATTTCCTGGTGAGCGATGTCTCGATTATTTCCTGGTGAGCGATGTCTCGATTATTTCCTGGTGAGCGATGTCTCGATTATTTCCTGGTGAGCGATGTCTCGATTATTTCCTGGTGAGCGATGTCTCGATTATTTCCTGGTGAGCGATGCCTCGATTATTTCCTGGTGAGCGATGCCTCGATTATTTCCTGGTGAGCGATGTCTCGATTATTTCCTGGTGAGCGATGCTCCTGGTGAGCGATGTCTCGATTATTTCCTGGTGAGCGATGTCTCGATTATTTCCTGGTGAGCGATGTCTCGATTATTTCCTGGTGAGCGATGTCTCTATTATTTCCTGGTGAGCGATGTCTTGATTATTTCCTGGTGAGCGATGTCTCGATTATTTCCTGGTGAGCGATGCTCCTGGTGAGCGATGTTTCGATTATTTCCTGGTGAGCGATGTCTCGATTATTTCCTGGCGAGCGATGTCTCGATTATTTCCTGGTGAGCGATGTCTCGATTATTTCCTGGTGAGCGATGTCTCGATTATTTCCTGGTGAGCGATAACGAGCTTGTAATCTAGAAGGAATTGGCCTTCGGCTGGGACATTTTCCTACCTAAAATGTACACCTTCATCTCTAAAGGGAATCTTATTTTATTTATACATTATATTTTGTATTTTTTTTAAGGTTGATGGATGTCTTGGGTTGAAACTAAAAATACTAAATAAACAAATACATAATTGAACAAATCCATCTAAATACATATAATTTCTTCTTAACTTATCGCCATTGTTTCATAGTTTTCGTTCTGTATGGAAGAGATAGCAATTTTTCGCGTCTGTAAGAATATGATTAAAAAAAAAAAAAAAAAAAAAAAAAACTATTGTGCAACAGCAGACTACGGGGCTAGCATACTGTATATACTTTGTGTCGCTTTCGTTTAAAGGGATTTTTTTTTGTCTGGACCCCTTTCTCCCTCATGTTTAGTCACATTAGTTTTGAGATTTTAAGACATTCGCCTCATTAGCTTGACAATTTTAAGACTTTTCGCCCCATTTCTTGTCCAATAATAAGACCTTTCGTGCCATTTAGATGTCGATATATTTACTAGAAACCGGCTTTCAGCCGGGACATTTGTCTATTGAATAATGTGCACATTTATCTCGAAGGAGTGTTTTGGGAGTGTTTTTTAATGCTTGATGAATGATAATATTATTAAATATATGAATGAATAAATCGATATATATACAATAAAAATCTCCCCATAACGGAAGTGCAGTGGATACTCAGATAAACCCTTTCACTCTTATTTTCAGTCTGTTCGGGCTAACATTAGACGATACTACTCGGCTATGGAAGGCCTTTTAGGAACCAATTAACTCGCAATCCCTTTCTAAACTGTATAACATCGACTAGTGATTGCCAACATATAAGGATATAATCGTACACTGAGAGAGAGAGAGAGAGAGAGAGAGAGAGAGAGAGAGAGAGAGAGAGAGAGGTTGAGTGAGAAATAATGAGGGTGGAAATTGGTGGAGTATTCTGAGAGGGGGAGGGGGGGGGGGGGGGAGGAAAGAGGGAGGAAAACTATCACATTATTTTAAAGTTATTAAAGGGGGTGACCTGCTTTTTTTATCTATTTTTTTTCTTTCTGGGTAGTAGCCATTCGACCCTATTCAGCCTACTGTTTTAAGACGTTTATCCTCATCCAGGTGTCGATTTACACCTGGCGAGCGATAGCGAGCCAGCATATTCTGGATTATGTTTTAAACAGCTGACTTAATTTGTACATTTTTCGGTAGAAAAATTTCTCCGGCGAAGCCGGATTTCTCCTTACAATAATGGCTTGCTATTGCTCGCCAGGAAAAAATCGATACCTGGATGGGGAGAAACGTCTTAAAACAGTAGGCTGAATGGGGCCGAATGGATAAAACCCAGAGAGAAAAAGCAGGTTGGTCCCCTTAAGTCAGTGTCAAACGAGCGCTTTTTCCGAGTCGATGAGCAAGTTTTATTTCGTAATGGTTTGAGGCTCTTTTGTATTTGAATCGGAAACTAGACTGAAGTTAGATTATCCTAGGTGGCTAATTTATGATATAACATCAAAATTGAAGATGCCGGACTACCATTGCCAGTACAAATTGACGGGAAAATAGCTCGTGTGACGCCGCCTTTATATTATCTTTCCTTGGAATCGCCCTATATCGAGAACTTCATTGATTCCCATCCTGTCTAAAACGTAAACGAGTTTTTGTTTTCAATGGGGAGAAGTTGAACGATTGAGAAAATAGTGTAAGAATATCCAACATATGTAAATGTACCAATTCGAGGAGTATTTGTATAATGTAAACACCAAGTAGTCCATTGTTTATAGGTAGGCCAAAATCACAAACCCTAACCTCTGTAACTCACAAACGACTAGAGTAATCGAGTTAATATTTCTACCATTAAGGAAGCGTCACCCAGGGAATAGGTGTGGCGATTTACAGCCCATTTGCTCTAGCCCTTTATGAGTTAGAGAGGTTTGGAGTCATGGTTTCTGGCCTACCTCTAACGAATGAACTACAGAATGTTGAGCGTAATGAACGATTGAAAAAAAAATATGAAAATCGAAAGAAGATAGTAGACCATGTACATTCGCTCCAAGAAGTATCTGCACCCCTACGCTGATCATCTGGTATGTGCAGTTTGATAGGTTTGGCACCTCTGCCTGCAACTATATCCATGTGTCAGAGGCGATCGTCTCTGACACATGGATATAGTTCCAGGCAGAGGTGCCAACCCTACCGAGCTGTACACACCAGATGATCAGCATAGGGGTGCAGATACTTCTTGGAGCGAGTGTACATGGGTATTTATATAGAGCTATTTCTTCACCATAATAAAGGAATATGATACATTATGCATATATTTATAACTTATTGATGTCTGTGTGAGCCATTAATCGTAATTAGAAGGATTTTCATAATTGTTTAATTTAAGATGCCACCAGATAAGTGTATTTAGATTAATGAAAGCACATTTATAGTGTCAGAATTCTCAAATATATTAAACTAATTTTCATTAACCTATTATTTTCTACACGATCTTCCCAAAGTGAGCGATATCGTACGTATATTACGGGAATGAAACTATATTGCCATTTGATGATGCTTAAGGGGGATGAGGTTTTTTCTGGCCCTCCTTCTTCCTCTTGCTTAGTCCCATTAGTTTTCAGATTTTAAGACGTTCGACCCACTAGTTTTAAGACCTTTCACCCCATTTCTTAGTCAAGATTAAGGCCTTTTGTACAATTTAGATTTCGATTATTTTCCTGCCGAGCGATAGCAAGCCTGTAACCGGCCTCCGACCGGGACATTTATCTCTCGAAAAATGTACAAATTTACTTGAAAAGGGGTTTTGGGGTGTTTTTCTAGAAGCTTGATGGAGGTTTGGGGAGGATACTAAAAAAAGAAGAAAAACAAATAAAAAGGTAAATAATTTTTTATATAATTACGCCCATCCCCCCTTAACCCCTTCTGTACCGCGACGTCCTTTTAATTTATTCTGGCTACTATTAGACGATTTTATTCAGTTTTGAAGGGGCCTCCAGCAATTAACAGGCTTCGAACTATCCATTTAAGCCAATTTACTACCACAGATCCTTCTTAAACTGCTGTAAATAGTCTAAATATAGTAAGAAAAATAGTAAAAATACGTCATCGGTACAGAAGGGGTTAAAGGTGCTCAATGGAATCAGTCACCCCTTCTACATGTTGGTCTCCTTGAACAGAAGAGAGGGAGTGTTTGCGTAAAATTCGTCCTGTAAGAATGGTTAGTAAAGATAATCCTGGTTATTGTAGTTCCATATCACATAGACGTCTGCTTCAACAGATTATCTCTTTCAATCAAACTGACCTGTATCACTTGTTAGGGTGGTGGTCAGCCTAGCATACTATAACAACCTGTATTACTTGTTAGGGTGGTGGTCAGCCTAGCATACTATAACAACCTGTATTACTTGTTAGGGTGGTGGTCAGCCTAGCATACTATAACAACCTGTATTACTTGTTAGGGTGGTTGGTCAGCCTAGCATACTATAACAACCTGTATTACTTGTTAGGGTGGTGGTCAGCCTAGCATACTATAACAACCTGTATTACTTGTTAGGGTGGTGGTCAGCCTAGCATACTATAACAACCTGTATTACTTGTTAGGGTGGTGGTCAGCCTAGCATACTATAACAACCTGTATTACTTGTTAGGGTGGTGGTCAGCCTAGCATACTATAACAACCTGTATTACTTGTTAGGGTGGTGGTCAGCCTAGCATACTATAACAACCTGTATTACTTGTTAGGGTGGTGGTCAGCCTAGCATACTATAACAACCTGTATTACTTGTTAGGGTGGTGGTCAGCCTAGCATACTATAACAACCTGTATTACTTGTTAGGGTGGTGGTCAGCCTAGCATACTATAACAACCTGTATTACTTGTTAGGGTGGTGGTCAGCCTAGCATACTATAACAACCTGTATTACTTGTTAGGGTGGTGGTCAGCCTAGCATACTATAACAACCTGTATTACTTGTTAGGGTGGTGGTCAGCCTAGCATACTATAACAACCTGTATTACTTGTTAGGGTGGTGGTCAGCCTAGCATACTATAACAACCTGTATTACTAGTTAGGGTGGTGGTCAGCCTAGCATACTATAACAACATGTATTACTTGTTAGGGTGGTGGTCAGCCTAGCATACTATAACAACCTGTATTACTTGTTAGGGTGGTGGTCAGCCTAGCATACTATAACAACCTGTATTACTTGTTAGGGTGGTGGTCAGCCTAGCATACTATAACAACCTGTATTACTTGTTAGGGTGGTGGTCAGCCTAGCATACTATAACAACCTGTATTACTTGTTAGGGTGGTGGTCAGCCTAGCATACTATAACAACCTGTATTACTAGTTAGGGTGGTGGTCAGCCTAGCATACTATAACAACATGTATTACTTGTTAGGGTGGTGGTCAGCCTAGCATACTATAACAACCTGTATTACTTGTTAGGGTGGTGGTCAGCCTAGCATACTATAACAACCTGTATTACTTGTTAGGGTGGTGGTCAGCCTAGCATACTATAACAACATGTATTACTTGTTAGGGTGGTGGTCAGCCTACCATACTATAACAACCTGTATTACTTGTTAGGGTGGTGGTCAGCCTAGCATACTATAACAACAACCCTTGATTGAAGCTTGACAAATACATAAATCGGAGAAAAAGAGGAGACCATGAAAAGTAAATGTAGCTATTTTTAAAATATTAGTGCAATTAATTGAGTAGAATGATACAGAAAAAGTTGTAAAATATTTAGAAGCAAAAAGGTAAGAAAGATTATATTTATATACGAGAGAAAGGTCTGTAAATGGTATTAGAATGTAACAATACAAATGAATACAAATGTGTGTACTGTATATAAGAATGATAATAAAGTCAATGTACTTTATGATGCAATTTTGGGATTGGTTTATTATTCATATAGGTCAGGAATTCGTAACCAGCTGGTGTAGTGGAGAGCGTATTTGTGCCCCACCCAGTGGTATGGGGAAAGCTTCCAGTTCAAGATTTCTAATGTTTTTTAACAAGCACTGCTAACTTATACTCTCCCTTGAGGTTGGGTCGGCCGAAAGGTTTTCCTGCTTAAAGAGCATAGCTCACGAGACCAGCTATCCTCATTATCATACATGTTAGTGTGCAATATACCTCCTATATGCAATAATAGTAGTCTGAGTTTCTTATAAATATAAATACTGTACAAATACATTAGTGTTTTGGATGGTAGTGGTGAATGGCGGCTCCAAACTGTCATGACCTATAGAGACGGATTGGGGGTACCCATAGAATAACATAATAGATCAAAGGGTTTCAGGAGTCAGGTCACTAGCCACCATTTATATTCTCAGTATCTCTGTTAAGCACTCCATCCTGTGAAAGTAGTTACATAGATGGACAGATATTTAAAGAGAGGTATGAGTAATTGTATGAACAGCATAAGCTAAATAATGAAGTGTAGAAATATTGGCAAGCTATCGAATAACTCCCCATGAATGTGAAAATCAAGGTGGAAATTATATTTGGATACTTTGGTCGTACGGTATTTTACAAAGATATCTTTATCCCGTTACTATTAGTGTTGCCATATGGATTGAGCTGCCAGTAAGTATTTGTTTATGATTAATGAGACCAAAATGTAAATAATTGTATGATCGATACATAAATATAGACACATTTTACACTCATGTTATATAAATATCAAATACTGCCTTCATATTACTTAATCATATACGAAGTTTATCGGGGTAAGTTAGATAAAGGCACTATCAAAACAGATTTGATTCCCGTGGTCTAGCTTTTGTATCACTCTCACAAGAGAGAGGCGACAGGGTTTGCCATCAACCTTCTAAAGCTTAAAATGTCTTACACGGCTTTGTTTACTATTGTACATGACAATTTATGGCAAACCAAGATAACTGTGCAGTATCAATCATACTAACTTCTTTTAGACAGTTATGAATATGGAAAGGGATTGTCTATGAGCTTTGCTCGTTAACAGCCATACCTGGCCTTACTTTGGTGACTGTCCACCTGGGGACCGTCGGGTATATAATGCGTTAAATCATTACACTCTACCATGGGGATACAACTCAGCTAGGACCTGTTAAACCTTTGAAACTACCTCTATGGGTATGTACAGTAATTCAATGGCTAGGGTAAGATGTATAATTTGAAGAATTGTACTATTAATACAGGGGACATCAAAGTTGAGGCAGTTTAACAAGAAATCTTATAATTAACTGATGCAATGCAATTGTGTATGTGTTGCAGATCCATCTATATAAGGAAAACAAAATAATAACAATATAGTCATATTATCTTCAGCTGTTCGGAGAGAAAAAAGTAAATTGCGGTTCCTATGAAGCCATATGGTAACAAAGGTTAAGAACCTCTGATGATATACTGGAGTTGAAAGTCTGACCGAAATGCTGCTTCAAGAAAAGGGAAAGTTGACAAATGAAAATGGCACACACACAAACAGAGAGAGAGAGTGAAAGTGAGTGAGAGAGAGGGGTGGGGATAGAGAGAGAGAGAGAGTGAGGAATGGGTGGGTATATGTGATTAATTAAGGGAGAGGAGAGGCAGGAAGACTTACCGGTGCCTGCTGGGTGATGGGGGGGCGGCCTTTGTAGTGGTGAGAGAGAGAGAGGGGGGGGGTGGGGGTAGAGTGATAGAGAGAAAGAGAGAGGGGTGGGGTAGGAGTTAGAGAGAGAGAGAGAGGTGGGGGTAGGAAAGATACAGAGAGAGAGGGGGTAGAGTGAGAGAGGGTGGGGTGGGGTGGGGTAGGAGAGAGAGAGAAAAAGAGAGGGGTGGGGTTAGGAGAGAGAGAGAGAGAGAGAATAAATATAGAATGGCATCGTGAACTAAGGTATCGACTCTATTAACTCTTTCAGCACAACGCCAATTTGTCCAATTCTACATACGAGGACGAGCATTTTATATTTTTATTCTGGCTATTAGTATACGATTTCATTCAGCGTAGGAAGGAATTGTGGGAGTCAGAGGGTTAACTGAGAATAATTTTAGCCATTAGTGTCCTAGACGGCCTTCCAAAGCTGAGTAATATCCTCTAATGTTACCCGGAATTATGTGAATTGGCGTTCTCAAAGACAAAGGCTTAATTTAGATTTTTCTGGCTTACATTAAATTACTTTATGTAGCATATAATTATATTAACCTTTTGAAGATCACGACGTGTTTTGAGTTTATTCTGGCTATCATTAGGCGATTTTATTCAGCTTAGGAAGAACTTGTAGGAGCTAAAGAGTTTATTGAGTCTTAGGTCTCCTTCCTAAATTGCATAAAATCGTCTACTGATAGTCAGAATAAACTGTCAAAATGCATCATAATATTCGTGGGGTTAAACCTCTGACTCCCTCAATAGCATGCCTGAATTTGGAATTGAAATTAGGCATAAAAAGGTAAATTAAAGTGTCCATGATAAAATACTTTCATAAAGGTATATTGGTATTAATAAATCCATATAATATAAACGTATAAAGGTACTATACAGTTCTCAGCATATACTGTATAAGGTTACACAACTTCGAATCTTTGAACCTTTTAAGGGGAGTTGGGTCGTTTTTTTTTGGTCCCCCTTCTTCCTCATGTTTAGCCCCATTAGTTTTCAGATTATAAGACGTTCGCCCAATTAGTTTGTCGATTTTAAAATCTTTCGTCCCATCTCTTTATCAATAACAAGACATTTCGTGCCTATTATTTGTCCTAGCGAGCTATAGCGAGCCTGTAATTTTAAGAGAAACCGGCTTTCGGCCGGGACATTTTTCTATCGAAAAATGTACAAATTTATCTTGAAGGGGGGTCTAAGATTTTTTTTTTTTTTTTTTTTTTTTTTTTTTTTTTTTTTTTTTTTTTTTTTTTTTTTTTTAGCTTGAAGGTCTAGCGAAAAAAAAAAATATATATATATATATAAAGAACTAGACCCCCCAAAATAACCACTGTCCCGTTGAGCCAAGTTCTGAAGCATCTGAGCTATAATTATGTATTGTATGGACTTGTTTGCGTTCGATACTGATTCAGGTGGGTGGGTCAAACTTTAATCTCTTGACTGTACCTCACTATCGATATATTGAATGAGTGTATATACCTTTTTACGCTCATAATTTGTACAACGTAATGATAGCCATAATATAAATATAATAAACTTTATATAACAATATGGATGTTTAAGGGAAGGGTTTTTTTTCTGGACCCCCTAGTTTCCTCATCAGTTTTGAGATTTTAGGACGTTCGCCCTATTAGTTTGGCTATTTTAAGACTTCGCCCCATTTCTTTGTCTATATTAAGACCTTTCGTACCATTTAGGATTTTATCGTGGCGAGCGATACCGAGCCTGTATTGTTTGAGGAACCGACCTTTGGCTGGGAAAATCTTTAGAGTTGCTCTTTTTTTCCAACAAGAAACCTAATGAAGTTATAATAGAATACTGTAGTGGAGGTGGAGAGAGGAGGGGTTGAAGTAGGTTAAACGATTATACCTATTATCATATTAACACTTACACCTCTCTCTCTCTCCATCCAAACACACACACACACACACACAACTAGAGTAAGTACAACTAGAGTAAGTACACACACTCCTTCTCTCTATATATCTCTATCTATAACATAAATGCGTCTCACAAACACACACACTCTCTCTCTCTATCTATCTATCTATAACACAAATGCGTCTCACACACACACACACACACACACACACACTCTATCTATAACACAAATGCGTCTCACAAACACACACACACATACTCTCTTTCTCTATCTACCTATCTATCTATAACACAATGCGCCTCACAAACACAAACACACACACACACTCTCCCTCTCTATCTATCTATCTATATATAACAAATGCGTCTCACACACACACACACACACTCTCTCTCTCTCTATCTATCTATCTATAACACAAATGCGTCTCACACACACACACACACACAAACAAGACCGACCCCAGTGTGGAAGAAACTATTTTTTGGTGTATATTGACTGGTATGACCCCCCCCTTCTCTCTCTCTCTCTCTCTCTCTCTCTCTCTCTCTCTCTCTGTTACGGCGATTGAACAGATTTTTATATATTTTACATACAAAACAGAGTGCGGGAATGTGTAATGATGTGTGTGAAGGAATAGGTGTATGGAATGTGTGTGTGTGATGTAGGAATATGTGTGTGTGAAGGAATAGGTGTATGGAATGTGTGTGTGTGATGTAGGAATGTGTGTGTGTGAAGGAATAGGTGTATGGAATGTGTGTGTGATGTAGGAATGTGTGTGTGTGAAGGAATAGGTGTATGGAATGTGTGTGTGATGTAGGAATGTGTGTGTGTGTGAAGGAATATGTGTATGGAATGTGTGTGTGTGATGTAGGAATGTGTGTGAAGGAATAGGTGTATGGAATGTGTGTGTGATGTAGGAATGTGTGTGTGTGAAGGAATAGGTGTATGGAATGTGTGTGTGTGAAGGATGAGGTGTATGGAATGTGTGTGAGTGATGTAGGAATGTGTGTGTGTGAAGGATGAGGTGTATGGAATGTGTGTGTGTGAAGGAATAGGTGTATGGAATGTGTGTGTGTGATGTAGGAATGTGTGTGTGTGTGTGAAGGATGAGGTGTATGGAATGTGTGTGTGTGATGTAGGAATGTGTGTGTGTGAAGGATGAGGTGTATGGAATGTGTGTGTGTGAAGGATGAGGTGTATGGAATGTGTGTGTGTGAAGGATGAGGTGTATGGAATGTGTGTGTGAAGGATGAGGTGTATGGAATGTGTGTGTGTGATGTAGGAATGTGTGTGTGTGATGTAGGAATGTGTGTGTGTGAAGGAATAGGTGTATGGAATGTGTGTGTGTGATGTAGGAATGTGTGTGAAGGATGAGGTGTATGGAGTGTGTGTGTGTGATGCAGGAATGTGTGTGTGTGAAGGAATAGGTGTATGGAATGTGTGTGTGTGATGTAGGAATGTGTGTGTGTGAAGGAATAGGTGTATGGAATGTGTGTGTGTGAAGGATGAGGTGTATGGAATGTGTGTGTGTGATGTAGGAATGTGTGTGAAGGATGAGGTGTATGGAATGTGTGTGTGATGTAGGAATGTGTGTGTGTGAAGGATGAGGTGTATGGAATGTGTGTGTGTGATGTAGGAATGTGTGTGTGTGAAGGATGAGGTGTATGGAATGTGTGTGTGTGATGTAGGAATGTGTGTGTGTGAAGGATGAGGTGTATGGAATGTGTGTGTGATGTAGGAATGTGTGTGTGTGAAGGATGAGGTGTATGGAATGTGTGTGAAGGAATAGGTGTATGGAATGGGTGTGTGTGATGTAGGAATGTGTGTGTGAAGGAATAGGTGTATGGAATGTGTGTGTGTGATGTAGGAATGTGTGTGTGTGAAGGAATAGGTGTGTGTGATGTAAGAATGTGTGTGAAGGAATAGGTGTATGGAATAGGTGTGTGTGATGTAGGAATGTGTGTGTGTGAAGGAATAGGTGTATGGAATGTGTGTGTGTGAAGGAATAGGTGTATGGAATGTGTGTGTGTGATATAGGAATGTGTGTGTGTGAAGGAATAGGTGTATGGAATGTGTGTGTGTGATGTAGGAATGTGTGTGATTGAATTGGTGTATGGAATGTGTGTGTGTGATGTAGGAATGTGTGTGTGTGAAGGATGAGGTGTATGGAATGTGTGTGTGATGTCGGAATGTGTGTGTGTGAAGGATGAGGTGTATGGAATGTGTGTGTGTGATGTCGGAATGTGTGTGTGTGAAGGATGAGGTGTATGGAATGTGTGTGTGTGAAGGATGAGGTGTATGGAATGGGTGTGTGTGATGTCGGAATGTGTGTGAAGGATGAGGTGTATGGAATGGGTGTGTGTGATGTAGGAATGTGTGTGAATGAATAGGTGTATGGAATGTGTGTGTGTGATGCAGGAATGTGTGTGTGTGAAGGATGAGGTGTATGGAATGTGTGTGTGTGATGTACGAATGTGTGTGTGAAGGAATAGGTGTATGGAATGTGTGTGTGTGAAGGAATAGGTGTATGGAATGTGTGTGTGTGATGTAGGAATGTGTGTGTGAAGGAATAGGTGTATGGAATGTGTGTGTGTGAAGGAATAGGTGTATGGAATGGGTGTGTGTGATGTAGGAATGTGTGTGTGTGAAGGATGAGGTGTATGGAATGTGTATGTGTGATTTAGGAATGGGTGTGTGTGAAGGAATAGGTGTATGGAATGGGTGTGTGTGAAGGGTGTGAGGTGTGTGTGAAGGATGAGGTGTATGGAATGTGTATGTGTGATGTAGGAATGTGTGTGTGTGTGAAGGAATAGGTGTATGGAATGGGTGTGTGTGATGTCGGAATGTGTGTGAAGGATGAGGTGTATGGAATGTGTGTGTGTGATGTAGGAATGTGTGTGTGTGAAGGATGAGGTGTATGGAATGTGTGTGTGTGATTTAGGAATGTGTGTGAAGGGTGAAGTGTATGGAATGGGTGTGTGTGATGTAGGAATGTGTGTGAAGGATGGGGTGTATGGAATGGGTGTGTGTGATGTAGGAATGTGTGTGATGTAGGAATGTGTGTGAGTGAGGGGGTGTATGGAATGGGTGTGTGTGATGTAGGAATGTGTGTGATGTAGGAATGTGTGTGAAGGATGGGGTGTATGGAATGGGTGTGTGTGATGTAGGAATGTGTGTGAAGGATGAAGTTTATGGAATGTGTGTGAAGGATGAAGTGTATGGAATGGGTGTGTGTGATGTAGGAATGTGTGTGAAGTAGGAATGTGTGAAGGATGGGGTGTATGAAATGGGTGTGTGTGATGTAGGAATGTGTGTGATGTAGGAATGTGTGTGAGGAATGGGTGTGTGTGATGTAGGAATGTGTGTGATGTAGGAATGTGTGTGAAGGATGGGGTGTATGGAATGGGTGTGTGTGATGTAGGAATGTGTGTGTGAAGGATGGGGTGTGTGAAGGATGGGGTGTATGGAATGTGTGTGTGTGTGTGTGTGTGTGTGTGATGTAGGAATGTGTGTGAAGGATGGGGTGTATGGAATGGGTGTGTGTGTGATGTAGGAATGTGTGTGTGAAGGATTGGGTGTATGGAATGGGTGTGTATGATGTAGGAATGTGTGAAGGATGAGGTGTATGGAATGGGTGTGTGTGATGTAGGAATGGTGTGTGAAGGACGAGGTGTATGGCATGGGTGTGTGTGATGTAGGAATGTGTGTGAAGGATGAGGTGTATGGAATGTGTGTGATGTAGGAATGTGTGTGAAGGATGAGGTGTATGGAATGTGTGTGTGTGATGTAGGAATGTGTGTGAAGGATGGGGTGTATGGAATGTGTGTGTGTGATGTAGGAATGTGTGTGAAGGATGAGGTGTATGGAATGTGT
The DNA here is from genome assembly GCA_032716605.1 of Paralithodes platypus. Lineage (NCBI taxonomy): Eukaryota > Metazoa > Arthropoda > Malacostraca > Decapoda > Lithodidae > Paralithodes > Paralithodes platypus. The sequence continues at coordinate 16,784,975 of CM064581.1, read as the reverse complement.
GTGAAGGACGAGGTGTATGGAATGTGAGTGTGATGTAGGAATGTGTGTGAAGGATGGGGTGTATGGAATGGGTGTGTGTGATGTAGGAATGTGTGTGAAGGATGAAGTGTATGGAATGGGTGTGTGTGATGTAGGAATGGTGTGTGAAGGATGAGGTGTATGGAATGTGTGTGTGATGTAGGAATGTGTGTGAAGGATGGGGTGTATGGAATGTGTGTGTGATGTAGGAATGTGTGTGAAGGATGAAGTGTATGGAATGGGTGTGTGTGATGTAGGAATGGTGTGTGGAGGATGAAGTGTATGGAATGGGTGTGTGTGATGTAGGAATGTGTGTGAAGGATGAAGTGTATGGAATGTGTGTGTGTGATGTAGGAATGGTGTGTGAAGGATGAAGTGTATGGAATGTGTGTGTGTGATGTAGGAATGTGTGTGAAGGACGAGGTGTATGGAATGTGTGTGTGATGTAGGAATGTGTGTGAAGGATGGAGTGTATGGAATGTGTGTGTGTGATGTAGGAATGTGTGTGAAGGATGAAGTGTATGGAATGGGTGTGTGTGATGTAGGAATGGTGTGTGAAGGATGAGGTGTATGGAATGTGTGTGATGTAGGAGTGTGTTTGAAGGATGGGGTGTCTGGAATGGGTGTGTGTGATGTAGGAATGGTGTGTGAAGGATGAGGTGTATGGAATGTGTGTGTGTGTGTGTGTGTGTGTGTGTGTGTGTGTGTGTGTGTGTGTGTGTGTGTGTGTGTGCAAATGAGAGAGCGAGGGAAGGTGAACATTTGCTAATAAGTGGTTATATGTTAATGAAGTTGTATAATATATGATATAATAGTATGTCGCGTTCATGGCATTTCTTCCTAATACCTCATTTGCAAGTTTCAGTTCTCCCATTTGACTGTTATAGTGAGGTTGGGTTAGTGTTATGCTCACTTGACATTCCTTTATATCGCAAAGGGATATGTACGGAAGGTGTGTACTAAACTTTTGATATACAGTATACTGTATATATGTATATATATATATATATATATATATATATATATATATATATATATATATATATATATATATATATATAAGAGAGAGAGAGGCAGAAGAGTATATGATTATGGGGCAGATAGGGAGGCCTACCTTCTATGTTTACCGCTGTAGTCAGGTCGAAGGGAAAAATATGTACTCTCATTATATTCAGTACAAAGGAGTACAAAGGAGTACAAAGGAAATCAAGCAACAACAGATCTAGTGAACCTTCTAGGTTGCTTGTCCTCCAAAACACTGAGGATCAAGTGTCCAAACAGTGGTTTAGAGGGGGTAAGGGAACATTGGAAAGGGAACTACTGCCCTGCCACTAACGTGGCAGGACTAGGAAGTTAGTAGGGGACAGAGGGGTTAGTAACTGAGGGGAGGATAAAGTTATTCATTTACAAACGCAGTCAGTCGCGGGTTTGATGCGAGATATTTGTCTAGGCGGAATTTAGAGAATTTAGAGTAGAGAGAGAGAGAGAGAGAGAGAGAGGTGGGGGGACATAATTATGCTTATATGACATAAACCACATTATGTGTACATTTCCAGATGTATTATTACATTGTCCAATTTTCTCATCTGTTTTGGAGATATTCTGAATGACTAGCCATATTCATTTGTCTTCTACACTTTGTCGCTGATATGTATTTATCTAATCTGCATAACAGTTTATGTTTTTGGCAAACCTTGCATAGTGGAAATATTACATAACATAGCATAGCATATAATTATACCCTATTCATTATAGGTAGACTAGAGTAATCTAGATAGTATTTCTACCATTTGCGAAGAGTCAGCCAGGGAATTGGGGTGGAAGATTACAGCTCAATTGTTGTAGGCCTTTTTGAGTTACAGAGGCTAGGGTCACAATGTCTGGTCTGCCTATAATAAATGGACTATACCTGCATAACAAGTGGTTGGTAGGGAATCCATCGTTCACGTAGTTATTTCACCATGGACAATTACGTATTTGCCGTCAGTAAACATCTCAAGCTGTTTTCATTTACTAAGGTACCTATAACTGTTCCCTGGTACCTATAGTTGTTCCCTGATATACCTATAACTGCTAGGGAACGCTCAGAAGGTTGAGATATACCCTGGGTAAGCGAGACTCTTTACCTGAATTAAGGACAACATTTGTATTCATTGTTTTTTATTATTTTTTATTTTGATAGTTTCCTTTTTAGCTTTCCATCAAACTTGAAATAAAGAGAGCACCATTGGAGATAAATTCGTACATTTGTTAGTAAAACAAATTCTCGGCTGGTTCCTCCTAAATTTCAGGCTCTCTATTGCTCGCCGGCTCATAGTTGCATGGATATAGGTCTTCAACCCATTCAACCAGATGACGAGTTATGTATATTATTCTAGGTAGTATTTTTGCGATTTTACAAAGCCAATGGTTACTTGAGAGAGTCTTTAGCCATGTAATTCATACCGGTACTTTCGAAGCTCAATAAATATCAGTGCAATATCTTTAATAAAGTAAAGAAACTTCTTTCGATTGAAGAGGCTAAATTATTTTTGTGTACTATGTAATACCACTAAGGCCAATGTATTTCACGTATAATTCCTAGTCCTTATGTGATATTTCCTATCATGGAATAGTCATTGTATCTCACCAGAAATTATATCTAGTACAAAATTTAGCAGTATACTGTATACTTACCATTGTTAATATAAAAATAACAAACAAACAAATAAACATTTGCTTCTATTTTCGTGTACCTGCTGTAAGTTTCCCGATATATTCGCGACCTCGGCTTCTGGTGGCCCTATCATTAGTGACCTTAATTACCTGTTTAAGGGGGTAGTACTCGCTTTTGGTGGACCCCCTTCTCCCTCGTGTTTAGCATATTAGTTTTGAGGTTTCAAGATTTTCGTGCCGTTAGTTTGTCGATTTTAAGACATTTCGCCCCATTTCTTCGTCAATGTTAAGATCTTTCGTTCCATTTAGGTGTCTATTTTTGTCTGGCGAGCGATAGCGAGCCTGTCATTTTAGAAGAAACCGGCCTTTGGCCGGAACAATTTTCTACAGAAAAATGTACAAATATATCTTGAAAAGTGGTCTAGGGGGTGCTATTTTAAGCTTGGTCGAGGTCTAACGAGGAAACTCAAAAATAAATAAATTAATAAATACATGACCAAAAACCAAGCACTACCCCCTTAAGTTGGTGAAAAGTTGTAGAGTGAGCGACAGCCTAAGGACGGTAGTAATTAGCGAGATACCTGCTGACATCTGGCAACTCTCTACGTAAACAAAGGTGGAACGTTGACTTAGTTGTGTATGTGTCTACAGTCACCAATATAAGTACCGGGTGACTTCATTTCCTCAACTACAACTTCAATATGTCTTCAATTGAAAATAAATATTCCTCCAATACACATGAGTCAAAATGTATATGCAATATTATCTCTCTCTCTCTCTCTCTCTCTCTCTATCTATCTCTATATCTCTCTCTCTCTCAAAACAGATAGGCCTACATGAAATAAAAATAAGAAAAAAAAACACTACTCGTCTTTCTAGAAGGATTTCTTTAAATATTGAAAAAGAAAATGTCTCAATGGTAAATTTCCTGGCTTTAATATGCCTCTCCCTACAAATAGTCCGTAATGGAGTATTTCTGTTTACTTTTTAATACTAGTCTGAGAATATTCAGGTCTTTAGTAAGCGCCATTTCACTCTAGCACTCTCTCCGAGATTCAGTAGTGCTCGACATTCTGACATTATAGTAGACCATGTTGCTAAATGACTATTGCCCATGTGTATGCGAGAAGAAAAAAACTTTCATGCCTGAGCAGGGGATTGAACTCGGGTCTCCCTGGTGGAAGGCCGAGACGCTCTCCACTAGACTACCAAGCTGGTCTTTGCAAAGCATGTGTATTCCAGATGAATTCTCCTTGAGTTCTATGTTTCCCTTACATCAATATTATCATTTCATATTGCACTGTTTAAAAGATGCCATTACTATTTATGACACAGAACTGGTAGTGCTGCAGTATTGCTAGATATAAATACTTTGGTTTTTAATGATTGCATAATTAACCGTCAATATTAGTTATGTTCGATTACATCAAAATACAGTTAAAGATGAAATGTCGGTAGAAACCGTAGAATTGACTGAGTATTTCAAAAGTAGTATTTGTGGGTGACTGTAGTGGATATACAATACACCAATGATAGATATGTTTTGAGGGTGACTGTAGTGGATATACAATACACCAATGATAGATATGTTTTGAGGGTGACTGTAGTGGATATACAATACACCAATGATAGATATGTTTTGAGGGTGACTGTAGTGGATATACAATACACCAATGATAGATATGTTTTGAGGGTGACTGTAGTGGATATACAATACACCAATGATAGATATGTTTTGAGGGTGACTGTAGTGGATATACAATACACCAATGATAGATATGTTTTGAGGGTGACTGTAGTGGATATACAATACACCAATGATAGATATGTTTTGAGGGTGACTGTAGTGGATATACAATACACCAATGATAGATATGTTTTGAGGGTGACTGTAGTGGATATACAATACACCAATGATAGATATGTTTTGAGGGTGACTGTAGTGGATATACAATACACCAATGATAGATATGTTTTGAGGGTGACTGTAGTGGATATACAATACACCAATGATAGATATGTTTTGAGGGTGACTGTAGTGGATATACAATACACCAATGATAGATATGTTTTGAGGGTGACTGTAGTGGATATACAATACACCAATGATAGATATGTTTTCCTAGCGGATATCCCCTTTAAATTACTCTCTGATGGAATTCGACCCCCCTCCCTCCCTTTCAACCTCCACCACCGTCTTGGAGTCACCCACGAGGCCTGATCTCTTTTATTTGTATGCTAATGAAGGCTGTATGTGTGTGTATGAGAGAGCGCTTCTTCCAGGAACGGGGATCTGTAACCCTCTCAATTAAATTACTTCAGTTATTTTTTTATTTTTTATTTTTTATTTTATTTTTATTTATTTTTTGTTTGGGGGGGGTATAATAAGACGGGTGCCACTCTGTATTGTATTGTTAAAAAATAGTGTTAATGGTTTTTATATATCGTCTCTTAATTCTTCCAAACATTTAGGTAAATAGTATCAGGTCCAAGGTTTATATTTGACTTTTGTTTGCTATTGGTATTTATTAAATCTATTTCCGTAATTGTGACTTAAATTATAATATAATTATTGTTTATTAAAGCTGGTGTGGCAGGTGGAATCGAATATACTGTATATATTTTGCTATGTAAAGACTGATGCAAAACAATAATTGAGACTATTACTCATCTGGACTTCGTTATCAACAAGATCTCCTACGTTAGTTGTGGTCTGATTTGAGAAGTGATCGCCTTTTTAATTCTAATGAATCTATAAATTCCTTTGGGTTTGACTTGCTTGAGCCTCCAATACGTGATTCCCAATTTTGCTTACTAAGTTTAATAAGTTATTTGTCTTTAGCCAGAAATCAAGATATATAATAGCATAACCTGTGTGATTAATTCTTTGTTCTACTGAAAGTGGTGTGGGCATTCTTTTTGGCTTGTAGACCATTTATAATTTCTGTGTTCTACCATTTTTGCTTATTGTTTCGAGTTGAGTGCCTATTTTTCATTGGGACGCAAGAATATATGGCATTATTTTATACAGGTATTTCTGAGAATGTGTTCCAGATATAATTTGTATCACTTATGTGGTTTATGAAGTTCCAATCCGCTTTGTCAAAAATAGATCCCAGTTTAAGGAAATTGGCTTTCTTGAAATTTGGTACTTTTTCACGACTTTCGTTTGATTTATTGTTAAGGAATACAATGTTGGATGTTATTGAATGATGGTCGCTTGTACTAAACTCATCTCCCACCTTCACTTGGTCTACTATGTATTCCTTAGTCGCAAAGGTTAGATCAGAGCAATGTTGCCTCGTGTTGTATATTGAACACATAGAAATAGTAAACTTTCTAGTAGCTTAGAGTACAGGTCTGATTCTGTGTTAGATGTTAGGGGTTCTCCCCATGTGGTACAGGCAAATTGAAGTCTTATGATGAACCGTTCTGTACCGGTGACGTCCTTTTTCTAGACCCCCTTCTCCCTCGTATTTAGCTCTATTACTTTTGAGAATTTAAGACGTTTGCCTCTCTAATTTGGCGATTATAAGACATTTCACCTAATTACATTGTCAATAATCTAATTTAATATGTTAACTCCCAACACCAAACACTTCCAAATGAAATTAATGAAAGCATGTGATCCTTTCGTGCCATTTAGGTGTATTTTTTTTTCCTGACGATCGATAGCGAGCATGTCATTTTAGGAAGAAATGTTTTACCAAATAAATACAAAAATAATCTCAAAAGGGGGTATAGGTTTGTTTCTGTTTAAAGCTTGATGGAGGTTTATCGAGGAAACTAAAAATAAATAAATAAATCCATCAATAAATATACCAACAAATACCCCCTACAGGTGGTATAATACCTTACAGAAGACTCCCTGCAGTGGATGGTTAGGTAACGACCTTGCTCAATGCTACTGTACAACACGTAACATTCCAACATAACAATTATTAACACGAATATTTTTCCTTCATCTCTCTTTCTTTCATTCTGTCTTTCTTTGTTTCTCTTTCTCTCTCTCTCTCTCTCTCTCTCTCTCTCTCTCTCTCTCTCTCTCTCTCTCTCTCTCTCACACATACATACTCTCACTCTCTCTCTCTCTCTCACAAACACACACACACACACACATACATACTCTCACTCTCTCTCTCACACACACACACAAACTCTCACATTCACTCACTCACACACACACACACACACACACACACACACACACACACACACACACACACACACACACACACACACACACACACTCTCTCTTACACTCTCTCTCTCGGGGAATCAGTGTATTGTGTACATATGGTGAGTAACAGTGTGTATAGAAGACGGAGGAGTAATATGTAGCCAGGGGAGAGGAGGGGTCGGGGGAGCTACCAGGAGTTACAAAGAATAGTGCCGGGTGCCCAACCCCGAAAGGGGTTGAAATAGGGGAGCTATCCCCCCGCCAAAGGTGGCTTTCTAGGGCCTTTCCTAGCTGATGCTGAGAGGATTGGGTTCTAGTCATATGGTGATGGGCTGGTCTATCAGAGTGAGAACTGAGCGATCTCTGCCATACCCATAGCTTACTCTGACTGTTCCTTTTACTTATATATTTTCTAGATCTCAAGTGACGGCGTCTCTTCCGTGGATTGACCTCCCAATCTACCAAGATTGGAAGCCAAAGCGTCACATTTTTCCTTTGCCCCTCAACTTTCTCTTCATAATTGCTGAGGGGCACAGGGCCCTGGGTGGGGCTTTGGTTTCCCGGGTGTTTCCCGCACCCTCCTCAGCTCCCCGCCATGGAGTGGCTTCGGTCACCCAGGCTTTATTGTGGTAGGCAGGGAGGGTTCTGTGGGGGCGCTCGGTTATGGCCTTGGCCTTGCTCGGGGTCTTGGGGCTGTTCGGCCAGGCAGCTTGGGGAACAACAACAACAACAACAAAGAATAGTCGGTACCTCAAACACCTTACGGTCCATTCCGAGGAGATCATTCCGGGCCTTAGGGGGATTTTTTTTTTTTTTTTTTTTGGGGGGGGCGGGGGGGAGGGGCATCCTCTCTCATGGTTAGCCCAATTAGTCATGACATCTTAAGACGTTTTCCTCATTAGTTCTGGCGATTTTAAGACCTTTCGACCTTTCTTGGGTAAATTTTATGACTTTGTGCCAAATATTTAGGTGCAGATTTTTTTATAGGCGAGCGATAGCGACCCTGCAATTTAGGAGGGACCCTCTTTCGGCTGGGACATTTTCAACCGAAAAAATGTACCAATATATTTCGATGGGGGGATCTTATGGTTATTTTTAAGCTTGGTGGAGGTCTAGGGAGCAAATTAAAACCTCCTCTTAACACATTCAGTACCAGTTACATCCTTATCATGTTAGGGTAGCTACTAATAGACGATGTTATTCAGTTTAGAAAGGGCCTCCAGAAAATTAGCAAGCTTCGAACTATCTTAATTAACCCTTTTTACTACCAGAGATCCTTCTTAAGCTGCAGAAAATCGTCCAAATACAGCTACTGTAGACTAAACTAAATAAGACGTCGCCGGTACAGAAGGGGTTATGGGAGAAGCTGAGAGTTGCGCTACACTTATTGCAGCGTGGAATATATTATTATGGGAGAAGCTGAGTTGCGCTACACTTATTGCAGCGTGGAATATATTATTATGGGAGAAGCTGAGAGTTGCGCTACACTTATTGCAGCGTGGAATATATTATTATGGGAGAAGCTGAGAGTTGCGCTACACTTATTGCAGCGTGGAATATATTATTATGGGAGAAGCTGAGAGTTGCGCTACACTTATTGCAGCGTGGAATATATTATTATGGGAGAAGCTGAGAGTTGCGCTACACTTATTGCAGCGTGGAATATATTATTATGGGAGAAGCTGAGAGTTGCGCTACACTTATTGCAGCGTGGAATATATTATTATGGGAGAAGCTGAGAGTTGCGCTACACTTATTGCAGCGTGGAATATATTATTATGGGAGAAGCTGAGAGTTGCGCTACACTTATTGCAGCGTGGAATATATTATTATGGGAGAAGCTGAGAGTTGCGCTACACTTATTGCAGCGTGGAATATATTATTATGGGAGAAGCTGAGAGTTGCGCTACACTTATTGCAGCGTGGAATATATTATTATGGGAGAAGCTGAGAGTTGCGCTACACTTATTGCAGCGTGGAATATATTATTATGGGAGAAGCTGAGAGTTGCGCTACACTTATTGCAGCGTGGAATATATTATTATGGGAGAAGCTGAGAGTTGCGCTACACTTATTGCAGCGTGGAATATATTATTATGGGAGAAGCTGAGAGTTGCGCTACACTTATTGCAGCGTGGAATATATTATTATGGGAGAAGCTGAGAGTTGCGCTACACTTATTGCAGCGTGGAATATATTATTATGGGAGAAGCTGAGAGTTGGCGCTACACTTATTGCAGCGTGGAATATATTATTATGGGAGAAGCTGAGAGTTGCGCTACACTTATTGCAGCGTGGAATATATTATTATGGGAGAAGCTGAGAGTTGCGCTACACTTATTGCAGCGTGGAATATATTATTATGGGAGAAGCTGAGAGTTGCGCTACACTTATTGCAGCGTGGAATATATTATTATGGGAGAAGCTGAGAGTTGCGCTACACTTATTTGCAGCGTGGAATATATTATTATGGGAGAAGCTGAGAGTTGCGCTACACTTATTGCAGCGTGGAATATATTATTATGGGAGAAGCTGAGAGTTGCGCTACACTTATTGCAGCGTGGAATATATTATTATGGGAGAAGCTGAGAGTTGCGCTACACTTATTGCAGCGTGGAATATATTATTATGGGAGAAGCTGAGAGTTGCGCTACACTTATTGCAGCGTGGAATATATTATTATGGGAGAAGCTGAGAGTTGCGCTACACTTATTGCAGCGTGGAATATATTATTATGGGAGAAGCTGAGAGTTGCGCTACACTTATTGCAGCGTGGAATATATTATTATGGGAGAAGCTGAGAGTTGCGCTACACTTATTGCAGCGTGGAATATATTATTATGGAGAAGCTGAGAGTTGCGCTACACTTATTGCAGCGTGGAATATATTATTATGGGAGAAGCTGAGAGTTGCGCTACACTTATTGCAGCGTGGAATATATTATTATGGGAGAAGCTGAGAGTTGCGCTACACTTATTGCAGCGTGGAATATATTATTATGGGAGAAGCTGAGAGTTGCGCTACACTTATTGCAGCGTGGAATATATTATTATGGGAGAAGCTGAGAGTTGCGCTACACTTATTGCAGCGTGGAATATATTATTATGGGAGAAGCTGAGAGTTGCGCTACACTTATTGCAGCGTGGAATATATTATTATGGGAGAAGCTGAGAGTTGCGCTACACTTATTGCAGCGTGGAATATATTATTATGGGAGAAGCTGAGAGTTGCGCTACACTTATTGCAGCGTGGAATATATTATTATGGGAGAAGCTGAGAGTTGCGCTACACTTATTGCAGCGTGGAATATTTTAGTAAGGGAGAAGCTGAGAGTTGCGCTACACTTATTGCAGCGTGGAATATATTATTATGGGAGAAGCTGAGAGTTGCGCTACACTTATTGCAGCGTGGAATATATTATTATGGGAGAAGCTGAGAGATGCGCTACACTTATTGCAGCGTGGAATATATTATTATGGGAGAAGCTGAGAGTTGCGCTACACTTATTGCAGCGTGGAATATATTATTATGGGAGAAGCTGAGAGTTGCGCTACACTTATTGCAGCGTGGAATATATTATTTACTCGTTACCTGAATTGCTCTACCGAAGAGCTATTTACAAATTCTGAGGAGAGTTTGTGCCAGGTAGAACATAGTTACCTTATTGAGGTTAAGCATTTGGTTATAGTTCACGTTGTTAAACACATTAATTAGTTTAACCCCTTCAGGACGATGACTCCTTTTTTCCATTGATTCTGGGTGAAATGTGTCGATTATGTGCAGGTTAAGAAGGACCTGTGTTATTCAGAGAGTTTATTGACATCGTATTTACCCCTTTGACTTCTAGAGGTAGATTATTAGCTGAAGACAATTTTCTAATGGTAACCAGAATATGATGTTAATTACGTCATCGTGCTGAAGGGGTTAAGGACTTTAATGAGTTTAGCATCATTGTCTACGTGTTCCCAATGAATAGAGACCAAGAGTTCTGAAGGGGAGGCTGACCGTTTGTTTGGTCTATTAATTCATTATTGGTTTTAGTTTCCTCCCTAGACCTAAATCAATCTTAGAAAAATACCCCCTAGACCCCCCTTCAAGATAAATTTGTACATTTTTCGATAGAAAAATGTCCCGGCCGAATGCCGTTTCCTCTTAAAATTGCAGGCTCGCTTTCGCTCGTCAGGAAAAAATCGACACCTAAATGGCACGAACGGTCTTAAAATTGACAACGAAAAGGGGCGAAAGGTTTTAAAATTGCCAAACTAATGGGCCGAACGTCTTATAATCTCAAAACTAGTGGGGCTAAACATTAGGGAGAAAAACGGTCTGCCTCCCCTTAACCGGTCCTCGAAGCCCATTCTGCTAATTGATGTAAGCAGCTTTGTAGCCCTAGCCAAAATTGAAGAGGATTTTTTCTAGAAGAGGCCGTATTCCAGCATTGTGCCGGGTGAGGGCTACTTCCTTGTTACTGTATTGAAAGAGTTGGTTAAAGTCATGTGGTCAAGAGGGGTTTCTTCACCGTTGTGTGTGTGTGTGTGTGTGAGTGTGTGAGAGTGTGAGAGTGTGAGTGTGTGAGAGTGTGAGAGTGTGTGTGTGTGTGTGTGAGTGTGTGTGTGTGTGTGTGTGAGTGTGTGTGTGTGTGTGTGTGAGAAAGACAGAGTGAGTGTGCGTGTGTGTAAGAGTGAAAGTGAGTATATGTGTGTGTGTGAGAGAGACTGAGTGTGTGTGTATGTATGTATGTATGTGTGTGTGTGTGTGAGAGAGAGAGAGAGAGATAGCGTGATTGATTTATTCTCAAATTATCTTTATATTACCTCCGTCGTCTGGCCAAACTTTATGGCTGCCCCGTCTGCTACACTTTCGTTTTATCTACTTTATTTTAGTCTTAGTTTGTTAATTTTATTTAGCTACAATTAATATATTCAGTATTTTGTCCATTTACTTATATTATTTTCATTATTTTGTCCATTCGGCCCCATTTAATCGGGAATTTAATGTTTGTTTTATATTGTTTGTTTAATTTTTGTTTTGTTTTTAATTCATGAAGCAATCTTAAAGAATGTGTCCGCGATTAAAAATTGTAAAGTTTTCGATACAAAAATGTCTCCGTCGAAGCCTGATTTTTCCAATATTGGTAACTCGCTATCTCTCGCCAGGAAAATGATCAACAACCTAACGGGTAAGAAATATCTTGATTTTATCAGATAATAAGGCGAAGCGTTCGAGAATCCCTGACTAAATGGGGACGAATGGATAATGACCTCATTCACTCACTCTCACTCTTACTCTTTCTCTCAAAATGTATGGATGGCTCGCTTGCTACGCTTACTTTCTCTCTCTCACTTGTTTTAATATATTTAACGAATGAGAGAGAAGTGTTTTATTTGCCTCTCCACAGCCTCTCTCTCTCTCTTTCTTCTGTCTCCCATCTCTCTCTCTCTCTCTCTCTCTCTCTCTCTCTCTCTCTCTCTCTCTCTCTCTCTCTCTCTCTCTCTCTCTCTCTCTCTCTCTCTCTCTCTCTCTCTCTCTCTCTCTCTCTCTCTCTCTGATCAAGGATATTCTAAGACTCGAGTCAGTAGAGCGACGAAGATGATACCCTCATTAAGAAATAAATCATAAGAAGAAAGACTTAAACGATTGAACCTGTTCTCATTAAAAAAGAGGAGGTTGAGGGGTCAGCTTATTGAGTGCTTTAAGATACTAAAAGGTTTCGACAAAGTCGATGTAAATGCACTATTCACATTAAACAATACTAATCAAACTCGCGGAAATGGAATGAAATTAAAAACTAAAAAGGCAAACCTAGATGTCACAAAGAGTTTCTTCACCTACAGTGTGGCGACAGAGTGGAATAAACTACCAGCGAGAGTGGTGGAGAGCGACACCATAAACGCTTTCAAGGGAAGGCTTGACCTCTATGTGCAGAGGGCTGGGGTGATATGAAAAAAAAAAAAAAAAAAAATGTATGTGTGCACTGTACAGTATGTATATATATGTATATATATACTGTATATGTATGTATGTATGTGTGTATGTATGTGTGTATGTATATATATATATATATATATATATATATATATATATATATATATATATATATATATAGTTTGTAAGGCCAGACTGCCTAGTAAGGACCTTGAGGTCTGTGTGGTCTGTGTGTCTATGTAGCTCTATGTAGCTCTCTCTCTCTCTCTCTCTCTCTCTCTCTCTCTCTCTCTCTCTCTCTCTCTCTCTCTCTCTCTCTCTCCTTTCTCTCCTCTTTCTCTCTTTCTCTCTCTCTCTCTCTCTCTCTCTCTCTCTCTCTCTCTCTCTCTCTCTCTCTCTGATGGAAAAAGTCAATACTCAAAATATTAAGACTATATAATATAGTATACTCCTTAGCCTTATTATTATTATTTATATTATTATCATTATTATTATATTAAATTACATTTATGTAGCTTCTTGCATCAGATGCCACTTTTATATATATTCGAGCTACCATGAAGTTATTATTAATTTCAGTTTGACATTAATAATAATAATAATAATCTTCTGGTTACTTATATAGCGCCCGTATCTCCTCCTTCGAGGATTCACAAGCGCTTGGCTTTCTTTAGTCTACCAGAGACCATTACCCATCCCCCTTGCTCATGGGAGATGGTAACCGCCGGCTGTATCCCAGAAAAACTTTTCAATCTGAGCGGGGATTGAACACGAGACCTTCAAGGTGGGAATCAGGCACGCTATCAACTGAGCCAGCCGGACGGCTGGCTCAGTTCACCTTACCTTAATACATTCACCTTCACCTTCACATTCACCTTACCTTAATAGTAGAATAAGGCCGGTGTGAAACGATAAAAAAATCCGGCAATATTTTGGAGCAATTTTCGACTGGTAGCTCCAGAATTAAACTTTTATTAGTTTCAACCTGCCAAACATAATTATACTGTCATGAGGAACCTGGCCGAAGGCCGTGGTATATTTCCTACCGAGAAATGCGCAAATATATATCGAAGGGGAATTTGGGGGTATTTTTTAATTTTGATGGAGGTATAGGAAGGAAATTAAACAAATAAAAGAAATTTAATTAAATAATATATAATTGAAAATATAAATTAAAAATAATTAAAAGCTCTTGGTGTCTTTTCATTGACAGTGTGTACACTGCGAGGCCAACTAACTGAAGTGTCTAAATGTTGAAGGGGTTTACCAATGTGAAGCACAACAAAACAATATGTATGCATCACATAGCGATGACTGAAACGTTGACATTGAAATGGTCTAACATTAATGCAATGTATGTTGAATATTTATCCTATAGCAGATGTTCTTGGAAGTTGTATACAGTTCTTCAGTTCTTTATGTAGAAAATATTAAATATAATATTTCTAGCATTTGGCCAGTTAGAGTGGAAACGTCAGGGAGGGAATCGGAATCAGAATCTATATTTTCCATTTCACAATGGTTCTTCATATAAAACATAGTACAAATAAATATATATTTACCGGTACATACCGTACTTACGATAAGAAACATCCCTACTGTATTGCTCTGGGCAGTCTGATATGTCTACAGAAAATTACAAATTATTACTACGTTGTTACAATGTTTGCATAATAGATTAATTTCATGTTTCAGACGAGATTCCTTTAAACTATGCTTTAAGGTGCTAAGGGTATGTGTGTCTCTTACAATCCTCGCCAACACTTTCCATATTCTAGGTCCTCCTACCAAAAGCGGTCGTTCGCCATAAATGTGTTTGGTTTCTGTACATACAGATGGTTTCGTTGCCTTGTGTTACTATTTAGGGTTTCAGTAGCAATAGGAATGTTTATTATCCAGTTTGGAATAAAATTATATTTTTCATTTATACAGTGATAGCTGTATCATACATTATATATATTGTATTATTTTAAGCCACTCTAATTCCTATAATATCGGATTTACATGGTTGTACTATTTTGCTCCACCCACTGCTACCTTTTCAAGCAAAATTCTGCATTCGTTTACATTATTCACTAATGTGCTATTAATTGAGCCCCATATCATTATACAGTAATTTATCAAGCTCAAAATTAGCGATTGAATCACAATAACCAAAGTAAGTTTGTCAATCTTAGCTTTTATGCGATTCACATACATCAACGTTCTCATGACTTTCTTGTTCAGTTGACTTATGTGTATGTTGAACAGCATGTTACAATCTATGTAGGCCTAGTTTTTATAGATGGGTAGCCTACATGCTTTAATTGTATGGTCATCGATTTGTATCATTACAGTTGAGGGATATTTTCTGTTTTGTGCCAACGAACATGCATTGCGTTTGATTTGCATTTAGCATATGAACATTTGCTTGGAAATGTTTGTTCGCTATTTTGAGCATATTTTCTGTTTCTTGTTTATATATTGACTCAAGCTGACGATGATGATGATGAAATAGTATTGTGTAAACGGTCAGGAGTGCACTAAACTCTGCAATTTATTCATCTATTATATCTCCATGGACTGGATTGTAAGGTCTTTGAGATAGTATATTTCCGTGTAACTCCCTGCACGTGTGTTTTTGTTCCCCCCTCCACCGCCAGAGGTTGACCGATTCATCACCTCCCCCCCCCCCCCACCCCTCCCTACTACCCCTCTTATTACCTCCCAGGGGGCTTGATAACACCTACTTCTCCATCCCCTACCCCCCATCTCTCTCTCTCTCTCTCTCTCTCTCTCTCTCTCTCTCTCTCTCTCTCTCTCTCTCTCTCTCTTTCTCTCTTTCTTTTTCTCTTTCTCTCTCTTTCTCTTTCTCTCTCTCTCTCTTTCTCTCTCTCTTTCTCTCTTTCTTTCTCTCTTTCTCTCTTTCTCTCTATCTCTCTATCTCTCTTTCTCTCTATCTCTCTATCTCTCTATCTCTCTTTCTCTCTCTCTCTCTCTCTCTCTCTCTCTCTCTCTCTCTCTCTCTCTCTCTCTCTCTCTCACATACATACATATTCCATTTACGAATGTAGAACTTTAAATAATTAACTAAGTATGCGTTTATATATGTTGGGTGCGTGCGTGCGTGTGTGTGGGATGTAAATATAGTTATATGTCCTGTTATTCATTCCATCTTTACATTTAAACAAAGAGGATGTTTAACATAACTGTTTTGTTATTTAATTAGGTTTAGCTTTATCATAATTATTCCTTGTTAATTTGATGTATGTTTGTGTGTTAATTTGTTTGTATATTGGTGTGTGGCCTATTATGTTGTGTTGGTGTAGCTCCTGACCCATTCACTTGTATGTAGTAAACCCCGGCAACTGTGTATTTAGTAAAAGGATTTAGCAGTGTCAAGTTTCTTAAGCGCTGTTTAAGGAGAAGTTTGTATATATGTGTTAACTTTTTAATTAATTGATAATTCTCTTTATTTTCCTCCCATGATATCTAGCAAGTTAAACAAAATATCCTCAAAACCCCCCTTTTGAGATAAACGTGTACATTTTTCAGTAGACAAATGTCGCGGCCACAGGCCGGTTCTTCCTAAATGTTAGGCTCGCTAGCGCTTGCTACGATGAAATAGACACCCAAATGGCACACAGGGTCTTATAATCGCCACACTAATAGAACGAACGTTTTAAAATCTCAAAAACTAATGGGGATAAACATGAGGGAGAAGGGGGTCCAGAAAACCAAACTTCCCCTCAACGACACTGGTAGGATATCTTTCGCTTACAAGCAACCCACCATGTCCTTGCAAACTGATATTTGCAAACAGACTTGCGACAGGAGAGTCAACTAAGTGCTCTCACGGCCATTCTCGGAAACCAGTGCATTGACTGTGTTTAAAGCCGATGTCACACACCTGAGTTTTCCGTCAATTTTAGATAAGGTAAGTTTTTTCTTCTATTAATTGTTGTTTTTGCATTGGACTCGGCAATTGGACTGAATGTACAGTATATGCGATTATGATACTGTAGTAATATATAACTTTAATTCAGAAGATTACAGACCACTAGTACCTGAACAAATTGCCGGAAATATGACTTGTATGACACCGGCTTAGAGCAGTTACTCTCTCACTTGGAAAACGGCCACAATCTGACTTATGCTGTCATTAATGTAGATCTTAGAGTGTAAAAACAGTAATTTAAGACAACATCGTATTACGAAAAATTAGGGAGATGTGATTTATATTATTATTACTATTACTACTACTACTACTACTACTACTACTACTACTACTACTTATCTCTCTCTCTCTCTCTCTCTCTCTCTCTCTCTCTCTCTCTCTCTCTCTCCAAATGTGACCTCTCTGACCTATCTTCCTATTCATGAAAAGTATAATGTATCGAAGGTGTACAACTCACTCTTACTCGCTCTCACTCGCTCTCTCCCTCTATCTGTCCTGATCTGTCAATCTATTTATATATACTGTATGTGTTGATCTGTTAACTCTTTGGGTATATGGTGATGCATTTATTCAATATATTTTGGATAGCACTGGACGATTTTCATATATTTTGAAAGGATCTGTAGAAGATTTTTTCGTGGTGAGCGATAGCGAGCTTGCAATTTAGGAGGAATTATCTCAAATATCCTGTATGTATTTAAGTTACCCAATACGAGATTGTACCTGATTTGATTTGTTATGATTAATTAAGCAAGAATTATTGATAAATAATATCCACTTGACGGAAAAAGGTAATGACGCAACAGTTTAGATTCTCTCTGAAGTTCTCCTCAGGTGTGAGTGTAGACGGTACTGTAAGGGAGCCCACCTCTCTTTTTTTCTCTTTTCTCTCCCTCTCTCTTTGGCTTGTATCCATTCAGCCCCATTCAGCCTACTGTTTTAAGACGTTTACCCCCATCCAGGTGTCCATATTTTCCTGGCGAGCGGTAGCGAGCCAGCATATATATATTTTTGTTTTGACAGCAAGCTAAATTTGTAAATTTTTCGATGTAAAAATTTCTCCGGCGAAGCCGGATTTCTCCATACAATGCTGGCTCGCTATCGCTCGCTAGGAAGAAATCGACACCTGATGGGGATACACGTCTTAAAACAGTAGGCTGAATGGGGCCGAATGGATACAAGCCAGGTAAAGAGAGAAAAGGAGAGAAGGATAAAAATAAGCCGGTGACCCCCCTTAAGTGACCACTTTGCGAGCTTCAAGCTATAGGAAAGTTGGAGGTGTAAACATCGATATTACACAAATTAGGAATACTGGTACAGGTTTCTGATGGAAGATAAGTATGTTGAGTCGATATTATGAAGTATGGATACCAATAATGTATGTACCACCACAACCCGTATTATGAAGTATGGATACCAATAATGTATGTACCACCACAACCCGTATTATGAAGTATGGATACCAATAATGTATGTACCACCACAACCCGTATTATGAAGTATGGATACCAATAATGTATGTACCACCACAACCCGTATATGAAGTATGGATACCAATAATGTATGTACCACCACAACCCGTATTATGAAGTATGGATACCAATAATGTATGTACCACCACAACCCGTATTATGAAGTATGGATACCAATAATGTATGTACCACCACAACCCGTATTATGAAGTATGGATACCAATAATGTATGTACCACCACAACCCGTATTATGAAGTATGGATACCAATAATGTATGTACCACCACAACCCGTATTATGAAGTATGGATACCAATAATGTATGTACCACCACAACCCGTATTATGAAGTATGGATACCAATAATGTATGTACCACCACAACCCGTATTATGAAGTATGGATACCAATAATGTATGTACCACCACAACCCGTATTATGAAGTATGGATACCAATAATGTATGTACCACCACAACCCGTATTATGAAGTATGGATACCAATAATGTATGTACCACCACAACCCGTATTTTAGTGGATCATTCTGCTAACTATCGATGTCTACCTACAGCTGCTCCAATCTCCTTATAGAACGAAACTATTAAGGGAGCTCAGACGGTATTGTGCAGCATAATTTACTGGTTCGGCTCAATTGGTTTAAGGAGGGGGTTTGATTTGCTCTCTAAACCTCTATCAAACTTAAAAAAACACTCACAAGACCCCTTCGTTATAAATTTGTACATTTTTCGGTAGAAAAATGTCCCGGCCGAAGGCCGATTCCTCTTCAAATACAGGCTCGCTATCGCTCGCCAGAAAAAAAATCGACACCTAAATGGCACGAAAGGTCTTAATATTAGCAAAGGAATGGGGGCAAAAGCTCTGAAAATCGCCACACTAATGGGGCGAATGTCTTGAAATCTCATAACTAATAGGGCTAAACATGAGGGAGGAGGAGGACTCGATAAACCAACTGCCTCCCCTTAAGTGGTCAATTAAGGGGGTAGGGTTTAGTTTTTGACCTAATGTATTGTCTATTTATTTATAAGTTTCCTCCCTAGACCTCCATCAAGTTTAAACAAGACACCCAAAATACCCCCCTTCAAGATAAATTTGTACATTTTTCAGTAGCAATATTTCCCGGCCAAAGGACGGTTCTCCTAAAACAACAGCCTTGCTATCGCTCGTCAGGAACAAAAAAACGACACTTAAATGGCCAGAAAGGTCCTAATACTGACAAAGAAATGGGGCGAAAGATCTAAAAATCGCCAAACTAATGAACACACGTCTTAAAATCTCAAAACTAATGGGGGTAAACATGAAGGAGAAGGGGGTCAATATAAAGTAACCACCTCTCCCATAAAGGCGGTATCACACGAGAGCTTTTATAGTCAACATTCGATGATCAACATTTTTTCTGGCAACATTTCTGGAATATTTTGCAACGGTATCAGAAACTAGACTGATGATATATGAATTTAACCAACCCAAATATTGTATATGTTGACCTCATAAGCTGCCAGACCAGTGTTGAGGATAAATGTTGAGAGAAAAAGTGCTCGTGTGATACCGGCTTAAGTAAGGTGTACAGTACATTTGAGAAGTGGACTTTGAACGTTATCCATTGAGGTGTGATTATGGCTACAATTAGGGGATGTTTATTGTCTTAGGCTCTTGCTTATATCTATTTATGCATTTATATATTTTTAGGTGTAGTAATAACCTAAATATGAATGACGAGATAATTACAGTATTACAAGCTGAACGAATCTCTCTCTCACACACACACACAGTCCCTCTCCCCCTCTCTCTGTCTCTCTCTCACACACACACACTCACTAACACTCACTCACTCCCTCTCTCTCTCTCATTATCTCTCCCCTTTATCTCCGTAATATGTTAATTATTTCTTCCTCCTCCCGCACCCTCTCTTCCCTAATTGTTCTTTTCTCTTTTCGCCCATTCACACACACACATACACACACTCACTAACTCTCACTCACTCACCCCCTCTCTCTCTCTCTCTCTCTCTCTCTCTCTCTCTCTCTCTCTCTCTCTCTCTCTCTCTCTCTCTCTCTCTCTCTCTCTCTCTCTCTCATTATCTCTCCCCTTTATCTCCGTAATATGTTAATTATTTCTTCCTCCTCCCGCACCCTCTCTTCCCTAATTGTTCTTTTCTCTTTTCGCCCATTCACACACACACACACACACACACACACACACACACTCACTCACTCACTCACTCACTCACTCACTCACTCACTCACTCACTCACTCACTCACTCACTCACTCACTCACTCACTCACTCACTCACTCACTCTCGCTCTCTCTCTCTCATTATCTCTCCCCTTTATCTCCGTAATATGTTAATTATTTCTTCCTCCTCCCGCACCCTCTCTTCCCTAATTGTTCTTTTCTCTTTTCGCCCATTCACACACACACACACACACACACACACACACACACACACACACACACACTCTCTCTCTTTCTCTTGCTGGAGGAAGTGAAAATTCCTCCAATTTACATTTTTCTTTTGCTATCTCTAATAGAATGAAGTCCTAATCACCTCCCGTGAATCGTAAGGTCTGCGTGTGTTCAGTGCTATGTACATTTAAGTACATCTTTCTCTCTGTACTTCTCCCTTCTCCGCTTGTTCTTCCTCTGTCCAATTGCTCTTCTTTCCTACTTTACTTCAGCCATCTGGTCTGGTCTCTCTCTCTCTCTCTCTCTCTCTCTCTCTCTCTCTCTCTCTCTCTCTCTCTCTCTCTCTCTCCAACACGCAACCATGGCTGGAAATTAGAATTGAAAAGGTTCATCACTAGTATTTGCGGAAACATTTTCACATAAGATTTGTTCTACCTGGAACAAACTTGCCTCCGAAGTTGTAAACAGTTCTTCAGTAGAGCAGTTCAAGAAGAGAGTAGATAGTATTTTGCACACTCTGTACATAGTGTAGTGCACTAAACAGTCTCTCTTCTTCCACTTCGAGTATCTCCTCGGAATGGACCGCAAGGTCTCTGAGATACTAACTATTCCTTGTAACGCTCTCTCTCTCTCTCTCCCCCCTGTCGTGCTGGTGTCATTTGAGTTAAGTAGCTTAGTGGAGAGTACTTATTTCAGCTCCGAGGTGTGAGACTCAAACTGGTAGGAATAAAAAGCTGATAGTGTTAGAGAGAGAGAGAGAGAGAGGATGGAGTCAGTTTTGGAGTATTTACCTTCCTTAGATGATGACAAGAAAATAAAACTCTCATTCTGTCTATCTATCTATCTATCTTTCTGTGTATACCTCCTCCCCTACGGAGAGTAGGCGGAACCCGCCTTTTAACACATGCCCACCCTTATTCTGTTCAAGTCTATAACCCACAAGTGAACCGATTATCTCAGGCTTTCTTCCACTCACGAAGTAAACACTGGATTTCTCTCCCTCAATCAGTATTTCCCTCGTCTTATGACTTAAACTGCTTTAAGTTCCGTGTGTCCAGACATTTTAATAGTATTATTATTAAAAAAATTACTATTATTTCTTCCTCTTCTGATTATTTTGTATTATTATTTTACATTCTGTTATCCTTGTACGGTGATAGCCACACTATAATGAAAACCACGTCTTCCTAATGGAGGTGGTTTCTATTTTTCACAACCATTTACGTATTGTATTTTCTTCTTTACCATTTATGGTACCAGTGTTAGTGTTACAAAAATGTATAATTTGGCATCTACTCTCCATTCAGCCCTTTCTATGTTTCTGGTGTTCTGCATGATTTTTGTTTATATCAGTGATGAATTATTAAAACAATCTTTATGTTCATTTTCACTTGCAAACTTTTGTTTTTCCTTTTATATTTTGTTGCGTTTTACGAAGAAAGAAAAATATTGTTTTCTTTACATATATTTTTAGTCATGTTTACAAAGGGGAACTTTGATCCTTAGTTTCATTCTGACTTCATGTGGAAGATACGATTCCACGACTGCCTTCTTATGCTGTATAACATGGTCTAATGCTAGCCAATGATAAATTAAAAGGACACACTCGCACTGATATGGTTTATAGAAACTAAATTAATGTTCTTATCGCCAGAAAGAGAATATTATGTTTATATTATTTCAATGTTTGTGTTGCCCTTTGTTTTACGATAGCCTTATTATATTCTATATCCATATATCCATTTTACAATACATCATTTATATTCTCCATCATCTAATCTTGTCAAGTGTCTATTATATACAGTACTTACATGATTGTGTGTGTTGATATTACACAGTCATTGTGATATACCGCCTCGTGACCCAATGGAATGCTTACCTATTCGTTGTTTTATTTTATAGTGGTGTTTATCAAGCTACAAATAACCCTAAACTCACCTCTGCACCCTTTACTACTGAACAGGGTGTATAGTCACCGTCAAACATACAAGTTATTAGTCATTCTATTGTGATATACTGCTTAGACTTACAAGGGAATAGTAGTAATGATCCTATATAAGATATTTAAATGTATTGTGTAACATTCGTGTGTGTTTATGTGCGAATGGAAATGTATTAATTAACCCTTTCAGCACGGTGACGAAATTAGCATAATATTCTGGCTACCATTAGACTACTTTCTTTAGCATATAGTCCACCTGCAGGACTCAAAGGGGCACATGCGATCTCAATAAACCCTCTGAATAACATAGGTTCTTCTTAAACCGCATAACATCGTCTAATTGTAGCCAGAATCAAAGGTAAATAGGCGTCATCGTGCTGAAGGGGTGATTGCTGCTAATGTGTGAAATGTCAGTGTAGGTATGTCTGTTGTGGGCTTTTCGTTTGTTTGTATGCAAGGCGTGTGTATGTGTGTGTGTGTGTGTGTGTGTGTGTGTGTGTGTGTGTGTGTGTGTGTGTGTGTGTGTGTGTGTGTGTGTGTGTGTGGTAATATTTGTGTATATTATTATGTGTGTGTGTGTGTGTGTGTGTAATAGTGTATATTAGTGTGTGTGTGTGTGTGTGTGTGTGTGTGTGTGTGTGTGTGTGTGTGTGTGTGTGTGTGTGTGTGTGTGTGTTAAGAATTGCTGTAGGTTTGTGTGAGTGTATTATTCCTTTGTTTTATATGTTCTTCCTAAATTTGTTTCTCCCCGAGGGTAACACTTTCGGCGAGATTTGTATTTATTTGTTCATTTATAATTATATTCACTTATGATTTTCTTTACTTTCCTCCCAAGACCTCCATCAAGCTTAGAAAAACACTCCCAAGGCCCCCCTTGGAGATAAACTTGTACATTTTTTGGTAGAAAAATGGCCTTGCCGAAGGTAATTTTCTCTCTAATAACAGGCTTGCTATCGCTCGTTAAGATGAAATAGACACTGTAAATGGCCCAATAGGTCTTAATATCACAAAACAAATGGAGCAAACGTCTTAAAATCTCAAAACTAATGGGGCTAAACATGCAAGAGGAGGGGTTCCTGAAAAATAGCAAACAAACCTCCCCTTTAAGAGTATTGGGGTGATAGTGTCGAACCAGCAGCCATTGGCAACTTTTACTGGGGAATTTCCTGCTATCTTTATTTGGTGCATTATCATAGACTCTCTCTCTCTCTCTCTCTGGCTCGCTCACTCACACACACACACACACACACACACACACACACACACACACACACACACACACACACACACACACACACACATGTCCACCCTGTTTATCAATATCTATATATTATACAGTATATCCACATGTCTCGATCTCTGCATGTCTGTCTTTGTCGGTCTATCGTCTCTCTCTCTCTCTCTCTCTCTCTCTCTCTCTCTCTCTCTCTCTCTCTCTCTCTCTCTCTCTCTCTCTCTCTCGCTCTCTCTCTCTCTCTCTCTCTCTCTCTCTCTCTCTCTCTCTCTCTCACCTCCCTCCCTATCTCTTCCTCCCTTGCCTACCCCTGCTCCCTCCTCCCCCTCCCTAACCCCAACCCTCCTAACCTCAATCATTCCCCTCTCCTACCTCCCCCCTCCCTTCTACCCCCCCTCCCTACATATGGTGTGAGGGAGGTGTAAGGGGAGCCATCTTTGCTCCTTAACAACCAATTACAAGTTACAGCTCCCCCCCCCCCGCCCCCGCTAGTTACCTGCT
This sequence comes from Paralithodes platypus, assembly GCA_032716605.1. Lineage (NCBI taxonomy): Eukaryota > Metazoa > Arthropoda > Malacostraca > Decapoda > Lithodidae > Paralithodes > Paralithodes platypus. Next base: position 16,760,690 of record CM064581.1, on the reverse strand, counting down.
CAGCCTTGTTAGGGGGTCATCGGGAAGGGAGGAGTACAAAGGAGTACAAAGGAAATCAAGCAACAATAGTTCTAGTGACCCCTCTAGGCTCTTTGTCCTCCAAAACACTGAGGATAAAGTGTCCAAACAGTGGTTTAGAGTGGGTAAGGGAAAATTGGAAAGGGAACTACTGCCCTGGAACTAATGTCCGTGGCAGGATTAGGTTAGTAGGGAACAGATGGGTTAGTAACATAACACAGTTGTAAGTGATCTTTCGTATATCTGAGAAAAAGAGAGTAACATCTTAGTAATATATACAGTATATGCAATAATCCTTGATGAATTTGAGGGGGGAATAAAATAACGTTATTAATTATCAAACGCAGTCAGTCGCGGGTTTGATGCAAGATATTTGTCTAGGAGAAGTTTAAAAGAATCAACGGTGCTGCAGTCAATAACGTCTCGGGGGAAGCCCATTCCACAAGTTGACAACTCGATTGAAGAAGAAATTCTTAGATTCGTGTGGGTTAAAAGATTTACCAATAATTTTGCAACCGTTTCCCCGCGTGTAATTAGATTGGTCGATAGTGAAGTACTTACTACAGTTTATATTGTTGATGCCTGATGATTTTGAACACTTGAATTAAGTTGCCTCTTAATCTGCGCTGGGTTAAAGGAAATAGATTTAATTATCTAAGGCGCTCCTCGTATGGTTTGTTCTTTAGGCTAGGTATCATTTTGGTAACTATGTTGAACTCGTTCTAGTTTGTCTATATCTTTGGTAACAAGGGCACCAGGATTGAAGGAAAAGGAAGGGGGTAGGGGGAGGAATAGGGAGGGAAGTAGAGAGAGAATGATGTAACAGGGGTGGGAGGGAGGGAGAATGAGCGAGGGAGGGAAGAAGAATGAGAGAGGTAGGAAAGGGGTGAGAGTGGGAAAGGGAAGGGGAGGGAAGGAGGATGAAAGAGGGAGGGAAGGGGTGAGAGATGGAGGGACGGAGTGAGAAGGGGTGAGAGTGGGGAGGGGAGGGAAGAATGAGGGGGGGGGTAGATGTGTGAAGGCAGGGAGGAAGAGGTGGACTTGGAGTAGGTTTGAACGAGTAAGAAGGAACACAAGTATCGCAAGATCTGTTGACCCCTCCAAGGCTATTCTATACAGAAATAAAACTACAAAAGTGCATTTTTGGAAAGTTGGCAGCGTGGAAACACGACGTTTTCTCTCTTTTAACTATTTTATCGAAACTGGCAACCTTAAGTCTCTCTCTCTCTCTCTCTCTCTCTCTCTCTCTCTCTCTCTCTCTCTCTCTCTCTCTCTCTCTCTCTCTCTCTCTCTCTCTCTCTCTCTCTCTCTCTCTCTCTCTCTCTCTCTCCTCCATATATAAATACACACACATACCATAGAGAGCTGCTTCTGTACTGTACTTCTGACTGTCTCACAACCATTGATTTCCATTTGTGCTCTAAATTCACCCAGTTATCAGGAAGAGGGAGAGAAGGGGGGTGAAGTGGGGGGAGGGGGGAGGGAGAAGATAGTTCAAATGTAGGTATATTACAAACAAATACAAATAAACCATAGAAGATATTGGTTTGAGAGAGAGAGAGAGAGAGACACGAAGGAAGATTTGTTTTATTTAATAGACCATTTTGTAAGCTATGACACTAACAAGATAATAGAGAAATGCAGTTGGTTTATGTCTGATTAAGGGGTCGTTTATATATATGAATATATATTTATTTATTTATTTATTTTAATTTCTTCCATAAACTTCCATCAAGCTTAAAAGAAATAACCCCAAGACCCCCTCCCCTTTTCGAGATAGCTTTGTACATTTTTCAGTAAAAAAAATGTCCCGGCCGATGGTCGATTCCTACTAAATTGGAACAAAACATCGACAACTAAATGTCACGAAAGTTCGTAATATTGGCAAAGAAATGGGGCGAAAGGTTATAAAATCACCAAACTAATGGGGGTGAACGTCTTCAAATATATATACTAATGGGGCTAAACATGTGGGAGAAAGGGGTCCAGAAACACACCCTCCCCCTTATTAAGACAAAATCTACGAATACAATCAAATATAAGAGCTGAATAAGACGAAGGTGGACGTGGAAGAGAAGAGGGGAGGTGGAGGAAGAGGAGGGAAAGAGGTGGGTGGATGTAGAGGAGGAGGAGGGGGTTGGAGGAGGGGGATGGAATAGACGGAGGAAGAAAAAGGGAGAAGGTGAAGGAAAAGAAAAGGAAGAGTAGGAGATGATTGAGGGGAGGAGGGTAGGGGGAATAGGAGGTAGAGGGAGGGAGGAGGAGTAGTGGGTGTGTGTGTGGAGGAGGAGGAGGAGTAGTTGGGGGGGGGGGGGTGGAGGAGGAGGGAGGAGGTAACCCGTTTCCTGCGGATATCGGCTTGTCTTGTTCACCACCTTCTCACAGACACTAAAAAAGAACACCGAAAAAGTTGAAAGAAATTGAAAAGTCTATCGGTGGTGACGTCACTGCTCCCTGGGTCCTTACACACTAATAGATTGCTTAACCCTTTTACTACGGTTGCACAATTTTCACTCTATATTGGCTCAGTAAATTGTTATATTCTGCTCTGAAATAACATACTGTATACACAACAGGTAAATGGACTGAAACTTGCCCTTCCTAAGCTGTTGATAATCGTCAAATAAAAACCAGATTATAAGGTAAAATAACATAATTACATTGAAGGGGTTAAAGAAATGTTACTGGTTTGATCTCAGACGGAGTCATCGCAAATAATTGTCTGGCAATATTTTTATCGGTCTAGTTAGGTAGCGTGTAAATGAATACTTCCTTTGAATTTTACCGCCTAAAAAAAAAATCTACGTTCTCTCAAGTTGCCGATAACAGTGCAAAAGATGCCGGAAATGTTGCCTAAGGAAAACGTGCCTATCGATATTTGACTGAAAAAAACTCTCCTGAGACTCGAGTTTTAAACAATGAAGGCAGAGAGGTCAGTACACTCGCAGGTAATATATCTGACTCAATATCTACCCCAGATAAAGTCAGCCAGGCTGGTCACAAGTAATGTACCCACCAAGGGGAGGGAAATTAACTGCTTGCTCCAGTATAGGCATAGCTCATTTAGATAACTTCGATCAGTGCAAATAATATGATTACAATTATGAAGTGTATGTGTATTGTTTGGCTGTGGACATGCGAGAAATATGACAGCAGGTTCATGAGATGGATAGGTCTTAAATGTCCAAAATATGAACATCTTCAGAAAATATGGATTACTTGTGTGTCAGCTCATAGTGTGAATGAGGCACCAGATGTTAGCTCTTCAGTCATTGTCTAGATATGACTTCATATGAGGTCAGGACATCTTTCTCATGTGTAGCTTCATTCGTTTTGAGATTTTAAGACATTCGTCCTATTAATTTGCCATTTATGTGTCCATTTTTTCATGGCACGCGATAGCGAGCTTGTAATTTAACAAAAAATATCTATAATTAGATACATATAGATATATTAATAGGGAGAGAAAATGGACCATGATATGTAAAAATGAAAGAATCAACAAACGGCGGACAATGAGTAAGTCGAAGTGAAAAGTAGAGAGAGAGAGAGAGAGAGAGAGAGAGAGAGAGAGAGAGAGAGAGAGAGAGAGAGAGAGATCCGCCCTCCCCTAATTCAATATTCCTGAGGTTTTAAAACATCGTAAGCCATCCATTGTGAGAGTGAGGGAGAGTCAGTCAGCTTTTACCCTCAGTCATCTTACCTTTATTCATTTATTTTTTAGTTTCCTCGCTAGACCTCCATCAAGCTTAAAAAAAAAAACCCTAGACCCTAGACCCCCCTGATAAATTTCTATATTTTTCGATAAAAGAATGTCCCGGCCGAAGGTCGGTTCCTCTTAAAATGACAGGCTCGCTATCGCTCGCCAGGAAAAAAATCGACACCTAAATGGCAGGAAAGGTCTTGAAATTGACAACGAAATGGATCGAAAGGTATTAAAATCGCCAAACTAATGGAAGAAACGTCTTAAAATCTCAAAACTAATATGCTAAACACGAGGGAGAAGGAGGTCCATAAAAAGGGAGTAGTACCCCCTTAACATTATTTTGTATATTATACTCTGGCTGGCGTTAGACGACTTTATTCAGCTCACGAAGGATCTATGTTTTTGCTTGTTTTCCCCCTTTGGTTCCTACAGATCCTTCTTAAGCTGATGTGTCATGCATCTTAAATTTTGTGGGCGTTTCTTAATATCTTACTGGTGTTTTATTGTTGTATTTTTTTGGTGTTTCTGAAGTCTTACTGGAGTTTCTTGTATCCTACTTGGGTTTCAATTTGTGTGTAAGGTTTCTTTTATGTTACTGGTGCTTATTATATCATACTGGCGTGTCTTGTACTATCTTGGGGTTGAGGACTTAAGAAGGCGTTTGGGCATTAAGAGTATCGGTGAACTGATGCCTACGAGCCGAATTGCTTGGTTTGGATACGTGGAGAGAATGGATGATCAGAACTGGGTGAAGAAAGGCTAGACTGTGAACATGGGGGGGGGGGGGGGGGAACTATGCGTAGAGGTAGACCTAGAAAGACTTAGGATCATGTACTCCGGTTCGATCTCAAAACAAATAACTTGACAAAAGAGGCAGCCCATGACAGGGTCGCCTGGAATGACGCCATTTAGTACGTGAGACTGTAACCACATTCTCTGGATGAAACGGTTTCTAAACTTGTATGTATGTATGCATAGTATGTATGTATGCATAGTATGTATTTCTTGAATGTTACTGGTGCTTCTTGTATCTTACTGGGTTTTTTTTTTGGTCATATGTGCATGAAGGAGACAAAAGGCAGGCTGCCTGTAACGAGTGTATCCCCTAAAGCCAGAAGAGTGACAGAGCCAAATTCAAGGAACATTTGGGTAAAAATGCCTGGACACGAAGTTTAAAGCAGTCTAAGTCATAGGAAGAAGGAAATATTTATTGAAGGCGAGAGTTCCAGAGTTCACTTGTTGAGTAGAAGAAAGATTAAGATTTGTTTTTAATTCTTTGGTTGCAGAGCTGACCAGAATATGAGTGGGATTGTGTTGAAAGGTGGGTGCCTCCCACTCGCCATAAGGGAAAGGTAATGCACTGAGAGGGCTGTGAAGAACACTGATTGTAGTAATAGCATAGCAGAGTGAAAGAGGTGCAACATTGCGGCGGCGCGTAGAAAGAGATTGTAGGGAATTAGTATGAGGGGGTGAGTTGAAAAGATGGAAAGCTTTGGACTCTACCCTTTTTGAGACGTGTGGTATGGGTTGAACCTCCCCACACATGCGAACAATATTCGATACATAAGCGCACTGTGTCCCTGTACAAAGCAAGAAGCTATGCAGGGCTAAAGAACTCACGGAGACGGTTCTTCCCTTGTTCCTCCCCTCTTCCTCTTTTCTTCCTTCTTTCTACGTCCCATCCTCCTTCGTTCATCCTCCCTTCTTCTTTCCTTCTCTCTTCCACCTCTCTTCCTCCATTATTCCTCCCCTCTTCCTTCTGCCTCCCTTTTTCCTCCCTCCTCCCCCTCCTCTGTTCCTCCCTTCTTCCTCCTCTGTTCCTCTCCTTCCTCCCCTGTTCCTCCCTTCTTCCACCCCTTTTCCTCCTCTCTTCCTCCCTTATTCCTCCCCTCTTCCTCCCTTCCTCCTCCTCCTCTGTTTCTCCCTTCTTCCACCCCTCTTCCTTCCTTCTTCCTCCGCTCTTCCTTCTTCCACCTCTCTTCCTCCTTTCTTGCTCCCCTCCTCCTCCTCCTCTGTTCCTCCTTTCTTCCACCCCTTTTCCTCCTCTCTTCCTCCCTTCTTCCTCCTCTCTTCCTCCCTTCCTCCTCTCTTCCTCCCTCCCTCCCTTCCTCCTCTCTTCCTCCCTTCTTCCTCCCCTCCTCCTCCTCCTCTGTTCCTCCTCTGTTCCTCCCTTCTTCCACCTCTCTTCTTCCCTTATTCCTCCCCTCTTCCTCATCTTTTCCACCTCTCTTCCTCATCTTTTCCACCTCTCTTCCTCATCTTTTCCACCTCTCTTCCTCATCTTTTCCACCTCTCTTCCTCATCTTTTCCTCCTCTCTTCCTCCTCTTTTCCTCCTCTCTTCATCTTTTCCACCTCTCTTCCTCCTCTTTTCCACCTCTCTTCCTCATCTTTTCCACCTCTCTTCCTCCTCTTTTCCACCTCTCTTCCTCATCTTTTCCACCTCTCTTCCTCATCTTTTCCACCTCTCTTCCTCATCTATTCCTCCTCTCTTCCTCATCTTTTCCTCCTCTCTTCCTCATCTTTTCCTCCTCTCTTCCACCTCTCTTCCTCCTCTCTTCCACCTCTCTTCCACCTCTCTTCCACCTCTCTTCTTCCCTTCTTCCTCCTCTCCTCTCCTCCCTCCCCTCCTCTCCTCTGTTCCTCCCCTCCTCCTACACATAATTCGAGCCATGCACAAAACCTCTAGGAAGACAGAAAAAGGATATCTTTTACCATTTAGTTTTGGCTAGCATTTCTGGATTTTAAGCAGTTTAGGAAGGATCTGTACGAGTAAAAACGTTAATCTCGACATTTCGCTGTAAAGTTCTAGGTGCCTTTCCTAAGCTGAAAAAATCGTCTGGAGGCAGTTAGCATAAATGGAAAGTTTGCGTTATCATATTCAAAGGACTAAGAACACAGATATTTAAGGGGGGTTGGGTGGGGGGGGGGGGGGGATTTCAGGACTCTGCTTCATCATGTTTAGCCCCAATAGTTTTGATATTTTAAGAAATTCCCTCCATTAGTTACGCGATTGTATGACCTTTCATGTCATTAAGGTGTTGATTTTTCCTGGCGAGCGAAAGCGAGCCTGCAATTTAACGGAAAGGCGGCGTCATTTTCTACCGAAAAAATGCACAAATTAATCTACAAGGGGAGTCTTAGGGGGTTATTTTTAATAGCTTGGAGGAAATTCGAAAACATAATAAATACATAAATAAACAAACAAAGAAATATACATATCCTTAATACATTTTCTCTCTTCGTACTCAATTCTGGAAATGAGAAAATATTGATATTTCCTTTGATAAACTATAACCAATGCACCAGCTGCTCGCTTCAGGCTATATCAGAAATTGACCACCTGCTAGTTTCATGCTATAAGGAAGTTCGGCCTGTAAACATCGATATTAAACTGACATACAGTAATTATGTGTGTAAACATCGATATTAAACTGACATACAGTAATTATGTGTGTAAACATCGATATTAAACAGACATACAGTAATTATGTGTGTAAACATCGATATTAAACAGACATACAGAATTATGTGTGTAAACATCGATATTAAACAGACATACAGTAATTATGTGTGTAAACATCGATATTAAACAGACATACAGTAATTATGTGTGTAAACATCGATATTAAACAGACATACAGTAATTATGTGTGTAAACATCGATATTAAACTGACATACAGTAATTATGTGTAAACATCGATATTAAACACATACAGTAATTATGTGTGTAAACATCGATATTAAACACATACAGTAATTATGTGTGTAAACATCGATATTAAACAGACATACAGTAATTATGTGTGTAAACATCGATATAAAACAGACATACAGTAATTATGTGTGTAAACATCGATATTAAACAGACATACAGTAATTATGTGTGTAAACATCGATATTAAACAGACATACAGTAATTATGTGTGTAAACATCGATATTAAACTGACATACAGTAATTATGTGTGTAAACATCGATATTAAACAGACATACAGTAATTATGTGTGTAAACATCGATATTAAACAGACATACAGTAATTATGTGTGTAAACATCGATATTAAACAGACATACAGTAATTATGTGTGTAAACATCGATATTAAACAGACATACAGTAATTATGTGTGTTTCTGATGGATAAATAGTCTGTTGAATTTGGTTTTATGTATTTATATAATTTCTAGAACCGTATTATAGCTGGTTATTTATTCTGCTAAATATTGACGTCTACAGCTCCAACTTCCTTATAGAATGAAACTCGCAAGTAAGAAATTGGCGCCGTAAACATAACACACATGCAATTAATGGCAGACAGACCGTTTTTCTGGACCCCCTTCTCCCTAATGTTTAGCCCCACTAGTTTTGAGATTTTAAGACGTTGGTTCCATTAGTTTGGGGATTTTATGACCTTTCACCCCATTTCTTTGTCAATATTAGGACCCTTCGTGCCATTTAGGTGTCGATTTTTCCTGGCGAGCGATAGCGAGCCTGTAATTTTAGGAGGTATTGGCCTTTGGCCGGGAAATTTTTCTGCTATTATCTTTGTAACTCTCACAGCCTCCACAGGTCATCCTTAACCCTTTGAGTACCAGCGACGTGTGCTATCTTTTATGCTAGCTATATTTAGACAATATTATGCAGCTTAGGAAGGATCTGTGGTAGTTAAAAGGGTTGGTTGAGATAGTTTGAAGCCTTATTCTTGCTAGAGGTCCTTCCTAAGCTGAATATAATCGTCTAATAATTGCCAAAATATATAGTAAAGGAAATTACCGGTACTGTATGGGTTAAGCTGCATAACCTCGTCTATTGATGGATGGATTATATTGAAAGAAGTCATTATTCCATTTCAATAATATTGTTTGTTTATTTTGTGTATTTATGCTATTGTTTATATTAAGTTTGCTCCCTAGACCTCTATCAAGCTAAAAAAACAAAAACAAACAAAAAACAAAACAAGACCCACCTTCGAAATAAATGTGTACATTTTTCGGTAATACAATGTGCCGGCTGAAGGCAGGTCCCTCCTAAGTTGCAGGCAGGCTCGTTATCTTTCGCCAGGAAGAAATCTACGTCTAAATGGCATGAAAGGTTTTAATATTGACAAAGAAATGAATTGAAAAGTCTTAAAATCACTAAGCTAAGTGGGCGAATGTCTTATAATCTCAAAACTAATGGGGTTAAACATGCTTAGTTTCGGAAATCGTCTAGGTATCCTCAGTCGGAGAGAAATTGAAGGGGTTGAAACCGAAACAGGATAATGATGTGGCACAGGAATATAATAGTTGACGGTCCCAGCTTTAAGTGTGTAAAGAAGGGGGGCTATTAACCCTTTCAGTATTGGTGACGTATTTTGTATTTGACTTCAGCTACTTTTAGACGATTTTATGAGGCTTAGGAAGGTTACATGGCAGCTAAAGTGATTAATTGAGGTAGTCTGTAGCCTTCTAATGGGTAGACGTCCTTCCTACCCATTTCTGTCAATTTTAAGAACTTTCGTGCCATTTAGGTGTCGATTTTATCCTGGCGAGCGATAGCGAGCCTGTAATTTAAGAGGAACCGGCCTTCGGCCGTGAAATTTTTCTACCGAAAAATGTACAAATTTATCTTGAAAGGGACTCAAGGGGGTGTAATTTTAAGCTTGATGGAGGTCTAGGGAACAAACTAAATACCTCCCCTTTAGGTATGTTGGCTTTACTTCGTAGGCTATTATGTGAAATTCGGGGCAATCTTAAATATAAGTCAAAAGTTTCGGTGATGTACTGTAGATAATCCCCATTTTTTGTTACCTATAATTATGCCGAGTTCTACTTCCACACTTGAATGCTGCTTGGGAAGTGAATTAAATATACCTCGCTTAATTTCATAACAAATCTAGATCTTTATCGGCTGTGGTCCTTTGGCTGTTTACTGGAGGTAGGAATGCAAAGTATGAATATCGTGGCTCTAAAACCTAAGGGTGTCGTGGGTGGGACTATTATAGCAACTACATGATAAGGAAGAGGTTAAGGTATAATGGCTTTGATTCGTAACAGGTTAAGTTTTGGACAAGCTTAAATTAAGGTTAAGAAATTTAATATTACACCCCGATGTTTTATTTTTGTTTTTATTTATATACAGGGCTGAGACAAGGGCTGGATGTGATGGAGATGAGCTGCTTGAGGAGTATGTGTGGAGTTACTCGTAGAGACAGATTGAGGAATGAAGAGATACGTAGGAGAGTGGGGCAGCAAGAACATTTGTCAGCCAGAGTGGACAGAAGGGTGCTGAGCTGGTATGGTCATGTTGAACGAATGGGAGATGAAAGGCTTCCAAAGAGAATATGTGAGTCAGGTACAAGGGGAGATAGAAGGGCAGGAAGACCCCCATTGAGATGGAGAGACTGTGTAAGAAAGGCTTTGGATGATAGAGGAATGACTATAGATCAGGCAGGGGAAGTGGTGGACAGGAGTGAATGGAGAATGCTTGTGAATAGTTGAGTGAACACGTGGTCATTTGGAGTAAGGGGTGGGGCGCGAGTTGGACTAGATAATAGTCCATCACGCGCCTGGCCCGGGGAGACGATTAATATGAAGGGTGTGCCTGGAAGTGTGGTGGGAGGGCTTGTGGCTTTGGCTCCGCTGCATGTCTGCCTGCCGAGATCGGAACCTCTCCGGGTGGTCAGGGGCCGGGGGAGTGCTGGAGCGACCTTGGTAACCCTGGTCTCTGGGTCTTCTCCTGGGTGACCTGGATGTGTGAGAGTTTGTGTTTTTTATCTGTGTTTATTTTTTGTTTTATGTTGTTTTTGTGTTTTCCCTGTTCTTGCTCTGTCTTGAGTCGGCTACCCCCAAAATGGGGATTGGGCCTGAGCATATAGATAGATAGATAGATATATTTATACATTTTATTTGTGTTGATATCTGTGTTTATCACATGTATTTCTGCTATGCTACAGTTCCACTCTTAAATACTATCGGGTAGTGAAGGAAATATGCCTCCCCTGATTTTACAGTTAGCCTCGAACCTTGTCTGCAGTCGTCCAGCCTCTCTTTCCTGGAGGTCTGCGAGCCACTCAGCCTAATTGCTTCCCCCCCACGTCCCTAGATGGCACCACTTGGCCGGGTTGCTAGACACTGCCACTTGTCCCCTGCTCGTAGATGGCGCCACTTGACCGCGTTCGCCTCATCTCTTCCGGATTTTCTCGTGCCTGTAATTTGGGAGCCCGGATGGTGGTGTTTGATCAGGTCCGCCTCATTTAACCCCGCAGTTCCGGGTTGGCTTGGCTTCCACACCTTCAATCCACCAAGAACGATTCATGGCTATTTCTTACAATATTGTTATCAGGTTTGCCAATGTAGAGTCATTGAAAGTTGTGAACTGTTAATGATAGTCTTTTTGTTTTTGTAATTCTTGTTCTTGGGTGACAAGTACTTAGAGTTTCCACAACAGACATGAATTATGGTATGATCACTAACAATATTTGTCTGAGTTGAAGAGCGTGGGGGAAGGTGGTGGTTTTTTTTTCCTAGTGTAAGATAATTAATAATGTGTGGTAACTTAAAGGCAATACAATTGGAGATTAGTATTCATAATTCCAAAGAGTATTTGAAATAATAGATTGTTACTGGCATGACAAAAGTAGGAGCTGAGTTTAATTTGTTGACAACCCAGATTGTGTAGATGTAAGGGTGACGACTTTAGATAAAATGAAGTAATAAATGGAGATTCCAAAGATAGTGTAACTAATCATGTCTATCAAAGAATGAACAAGTGTTAGCCTAAACTTTTCTTATGCATGTAATATTTCATTTGTTGTGGATAATGCCATTAATATGTATTTGTCTTCCTCGACACCTGAGGCATTCCCAAATGCAAAAGAGATACAATGATGACCTACAGAGCCCAAAAGGTTCAGATAATGTCTAAAAAGTTTCAAGCTGTTTATAAGATGGGCATAATAATATTTAACACAGAAGTTAGACAAAATACAAAGCAAGATTTCAAATGAGGGTACATAACAATTAATAAACGATCCTCAGTAAAGGTACTGACTACTGACTGATGTTTTTTTAGTTTAGTGAAGAAAGTAGTTGTGCTTCCTGAAATGTTGGTCCCTCCATGCTTTCACTCATCAGTGTAATACTTCTGCTTGTTCCATAATCATATCATATATACAAATGTCGACACTACCATCACACACGCACACACTCACACAAATAGATGCTGCTGATCACCTTACCTACTCCCCAACTAACATCAGCCTGTTAATAATACCCTGTTCCAAGTAAGTAGGCAAACACTCTTGAAAATTAACAACTATAACTCACAAACGATTAGAGTAATAGAGTGAATGTTTCTACCATTTGGGAAGCGTCAGCCAAGCCCATTTTGCGCTACAGAGGTTCGAGTTCACGATTTCTGGACTAACTATTCGTAAGAGAGTATAGTAAAGTGTGTGATAGGCCTTGTAGTATTCACCTCAGCTACCCCACACTTTACCTTCTTGGTGAGTTGACCCGGCCGACCAACAGATGGCCCCACTGTCCATTAGCTTCTCTCTTCTGTCACCATTCCTTCTCTATCCATTTGCTATCCACCTTCATGCCTCCCACTCCATCTCTTAGCCTCCCTATCCCTTCATATCCATACATAGATGCTACTGAATCCTTACATACCCGGCTAGGTTAAGGAACAGGGGGGTGGGGGGGGTAAAGTTAGGTTTTCTTTCCTAGACCTCAATCGAGCTTTAAAAAAAAAAAAAAACACACCACCCACACCCGAGATAAATGTGTGCATTTTCGGTAAAAAAAAGTGTCCCGGCCGGAGGCAGCTTCCTTCTATATTTCAGGCTCGCAATCTATCGCCAAAAATAAATCGACACCTAGGAGGTCTAGAAAGGTCTTAAAATTAGCAAAGAAATGGGGCGATAGGCCTTAAATTTGCCAAACTAATGGGGCCAAAGTCTTAAAATCTCAAGACTAATGGGACTAAGCATGAGGGAGAAGGGTGTCCAGAATAAACCCCTTCCGTTAACCCCTGAGAGCAACAGATGGCACCACCCCCGTCCATCAGCCGAGGGGCCTCCTCGCTCCTCCCAACCTTCCTGCTCTAGCTCTTTAACCCTCTCACGTTCTTGACGCAATTTTGAGCCTATTAGGGATATTTTAAAGCCTTTGTTACCATCAGGGGTATTTAGAAACCTTTAGTTTAGTTACTTCAACCTCTGCAGTTGTCTTTGAGTTAGCTGTGGGCAGAAAACTAATTTTGGAGAGGTAATTATAAGAGTGAGAGAACTCTATTTAGTATTGCTAATCTGGCAACCTCTGCGTCATATGATCGTGAGAGGGTTAAGGGGAGCTTTCTAGTTGATTCCCTAGACTTCCATCAAGCTTAAAATTACTCCCCCTAGACCCCCTTTCAAGATAAATTTGTACATTTTTCGGTAGAAAAATGTCCCGGCTCAAAGCCGGTTCCTCTTATATTACAGGCTCGCTATCGCTCGCCAGGATAAAATCGACACCTACATGGCACGAAAGGCCTTAAAATTGACAGAAATGGGTCGAAAGTTCTTAAAATCGTCAAAATAATGGGGCGAACGTCTTAAAGTTAGAAAAGCAATGGGGCTAAACATGAGGGAGAAAAGAGTCTAGAAAAAAATCTCTCAAGTGGATATCTCCCCTTAAAGAGAGAGTTGTATATACTTGTTCATTTATTGATTTATTTATAAAATTATTATTTTCTAATTTCCTCCCAAGACCTCCATCAAGCTTAAAAAATACCCCCAAGACCCCCCATTGAGATAAATTTGTACATGTTTCGGTTGAAAATGTCCTGGTCTTCCTCTTAAATTACAGGCTCGATATCGCTCACCAAGAAAAATTCGACACCTAAATGGCACAAAAGGTCTTAAAATCGCCAAACTAATGGAGCGAACATCATATACAAAAATCCATAAAAAAATAAACAAATAATGGGACTAAGGATTACGGAGAAGGGAGTCCAGAAAAAAAACTCCTTTATTCTTTTTTCACCTCCAACTTCTTCTCTTCCTCTTCCCTCTCATCCCATCTTCCTTTTCCTTCTCACCACATCTCTCCTATCTTCTCTCACACGTTCTCTTCCTCTTTTCACCCATCTTCCTTATTTGTCCTTTCTTACCTCTTCCTTCCTCCTGCTGTTCTATCTCATCTCCCGGCACTCTCCACTCCTCTCTCCTCTCTCTCTACCCTGTCGCCCCTCTCCCCCTGTCTCTCTCTCTCTCTCTACCCTGTCGCCCCTCTCCCCCCTCTCTCTCTGTCTCTGTCTCTCTCTCTTTGTATACTCACCATTCCCTCATGCTACCCCTCTCTTTCTCTCTCTGTCTTACTCTCGCACCCCTCCTTCTCCCCTTCCTTATCCCTGCACCCCTCTCTCCCCTACACCCTCCCTATCCATTTCCTAAGCCCCTCTCGCCATTTCCACTCCCCCCACACTCCTCCCTTTCCACTCCCCCCACACTCCTCCCTTCCCTCCTCCCTCCCCGCTCTCGTCCTACACACACTTTCTCACCTTTTACCTGTTCACATCCTACTCATCCCTCTTTTCTCACTCAACCTCTCATAAGGAAGGGGGGTGAGGGTGGGAGGCGGGTTCTGGATCCCTCTCTCTCACGTTTTACCCCATTTGTTTTGAGACTTCAAGACATTCGCTCCATTAGTTTGCAGCTTATTAAACCTTTCCTGCCATTTGGGTGTCGAGTTGTTCTTGGCGAGCGATAGCAAGCTTGCAATCTAGGAGGAACTGACCTTTGACCGGGGCATTTTTCTACCGAAAAGTGCTCAAACTCATCTCGAAAGAGGACCTTGGGGGTAGTATTTTTTAAAGATTGATGGAGGTCTAGGGAGGAAACTAAAAACATAAATAAGTGATATAAATATACAGTAGGTAAATTAATTAATGAATGTATTTATATAAATCTCCCCTTGTCCTTTCCTCTTCATCTCCTACCAATTTTCTCCAATGCCTCCCTCTCTATTACTCTCCCACCTTTTCCCCTGGCACCTTCTCCCTTCCTCGCTCCCCCTCTTCCTTTGTCATCCCTCCCCTCTCCCTTCTTCTTCGTCTTTTACGCTTCCTCTCCCTTCCTCCCTTTCCCTTTTTCATCCATCTCCTCTCCCTTCTCAACATCTTACGCTCCCTCTCCCTCCCTCGCCCTCTTCCATCCATCTTCTCTCCCTAATTCATCTATTACTCTCCCTCTCCTCTCCCTCAACCTCCCCCCCCTCCCTCCCTCACTACCCCATTTGCTCCTGCCCTTCCATTGTCGGGTGCTAAGAGGAAGCATCATTGTTCCTTCTCTCCAGCCCTCTCACTCCCCCTCCCAGAGCTGCACAGAAAGGAGACGAGAAAACAAACTTGTATAACTGGGTCACTCACGGAGGGGTTATTCTTCGTAGTGGGTCAGTGCTTGCCAGTGTATTTCATGCGTTAGTGTGTGTGTGTGTGTGTGTGTGTGTGTGTGTGTGTGCGTGCGTGCGCGCGCGCGAAAAGTAGAACTCTGAGGACAGAATGGAGTCAAGAAAGCACATTTGTATAACTGGGTCACTCATGGATTTTCTTTCGAAGTAGGTCATTGCATGAGATTGTACTTCTAGTGTGAGTGTGTGAACGCGTATTAGTTAGTCAGTAAAGTGTGAAGGGTGTTGCTTGTGAGAAAATACAGGAAATTCATATATCTTAACATAATTACATGTATGTTTGTATTATTTATTTATCAATTATCGCACACCCTTTTTGAGTAGTTTTAATTACGTAAGCGTTATTGTCAGTATGCTAGATAAATATGTGTGAAGAGCAATTATTTACGTATAGTTACTGGTGTTTGGGCATTTTTACTCTATTTACAAAGATTCATAATCCTCATGGAAGTATTGACTTTTGGGGTACAATCTTCCGACTCTTAATAAGTCCTCTTAGGTGGGTGATATGACTAGAGCTTACAGAGGCAAACTCAGTTCTAGGAGTTAGAAGTTGATTAACAAAATTCGGAGAAATATTGTGCTTGCTGACCAAGAAAAGGCTTAATGTTACATGTATCATAAATGAGATACATATACAAATATACATACAATGTAAGAAAACAAATTATTAACACTTTGTCGAGTTTGCCACCATCCCAGCCATAAAAATGTAAACCTCGCATGGTCAGTTTTAAAGCAAAGACCACCTTAACTCACAGAAACATGCTAGCAGATGACCCTCTCAAAATCCCAGCAGATTTTTTTTTTTTTTTTTTTTTTTTAAACATTTCGATACATGCATGCGTAACAGATATGCAAGCACATGTGAGCCTTGATCACCCAAAAGGAGGCTCTCTCGGTAATACAAACAGAGAGGGGAATTCCCAACTGCAAAACCGTAGCTATGAGCAAGCCTCCGCCTTCAGTATACCACCTAGCTACCTTTACGATCCATATGATACTGTTGGTAGCAGTAACTGCATATACTATTTTGAGGTTATTTTGCATTGGGATCGGAAACTAGATCGAAGTAGATTACATTATGTAGTTTTATTCGAATGGAATTTATACCTTGAAACTGCCAAATAACGATTGCCCGTAAAAAGCTGACTGCAAAATCGCTTGTGTGACACCGCCTTACTAACGGGTGTATACTAATAGACAATTGTGTTGGGCCCCGTGCTGTAGTAGTGCTGA
The DNA here is from genome assembly GCA_032716605.1 of Paralithodes platypus. Classification (NCBI taxonomy): domain Eukaryota; kingdom Metazoa; phylum Arthropoda; class Malacostraca; order Decapoda; family Lithodidae; genus Paralithodes; species Paralithodes platypus. Next base: position 16,744,294 of record CM064581.1, on the reverse strand, counting down.
GAGGAGGAAATGTTTCTGCGCCTGTGAAGTACGCAAAAGATCAGGAAGAGAGTTCTGCAGATGAAACCGGAGTTCCTGCAACTTATTACCCCTCCCCATCCCCCCACCCGCCTCCTCCCCACAACCCACCCCCTCCTCCCCACAGGGGTTTTTCAGTACTCGGGGGGGAGGGGGGTATTCTGCGAGGTAAATCGATGAGAAGTACTTAGCAGTGTAACCATCGTTATATACATGCAGATACACACATATACTTTCGCAATACTGGTACACATGTTAGGAGCATTTATTTGAACAATTATAGAAAACTTCTCTAATCACACATTTGTATAAGATGTATAAATGTATTCCCGAAGCCTGAGCAAAGTATTGGAAATTATACACACACTGAATGTTAATTACACCAAGTATGCCAGTTTTGTTACTATGGTCTATTCATTTTAAGTAGGCCAAACATCTTGACCTCTATCCTCTGTAACTCAAAAAGGGCTAAAGTAAATGGGCTTCAAATTTCCACACCTATTCCCGAGCTGACTCTTGCCAATTGGTAGAAAAATATACTCGATTACTCTTGTCCTTTTTAGTTATAGAGATTAAGGGAGCCCACCTCGCTTTTTTCGCTTTATCTCCCGATCTCTTTGGCTTGTATCCATTCGGCCCCATTCAGCCTACTGTTTTAAGACTTTTACCCCCATCCAGGTGTCAATATTTTCCTGGCGAGCGGTAGCGAGTAGCATTTATATATTTTTGTTTTGACAGCAAGCTAAATTTGTACATTTTTCGATAGAAAAATGTCTCCGGCGAAGCCGGATTTCTCCATACAATGCTGGGAAGCATTGCCAGGGAAAGAGAGAAAAGGAGAGAAAAATAAAAAAAAAGCCGGTGACCCCCCTTAAGAGTCGAGCATTCCGGCCTACCTAGTACCTATAATGAACAGGGTATATCTATGGGTTTATTATGCACACACATATTTTCCAGTGTACACTCGGTCAAAAAAGTATCTGCACCCCTACTCTGATCATCTGGTGTGTACAACTTGGTAGGGTTGGCATCTCTACCTACAGCTATATCCATCAATACCTACCTATACTATCTAAGACCTACTACCTACACTATTCAAAACAAAGCCCTGAAGATCATTACAGGCTGCACAGCTACTGCACCCACAGATCACCTACATCAAGAAACCAAAATCCTCAAAGTCAAAGACCATCTGGACATGAGAGGCACTCAATTCCTGGCAGCAGCCTCCACGAACCAAGACCACCCACTAAACTACATGGCAACACACCCACAGACACCAAGAAATATCAAAACAACACCCAGCACACGGTATCACACACAATTATTGTCCTCTCTCCCTCCCTGCCCACCCCGAACCAACATCCAGAAGCACATCCATACTCATATCTCTCACCGATCCATCCACTCACTCACAGACAACACACAGCTGCATGCACGACCTCCCGAAATCCATCTTGCCGAATCCTCCCTTCCTCGCGAGGACAGAGTCCACCTGGCCAGGCTGAGATGCGGACACCATCCAGCTCTCCTGAGCTATCAGAAGAGACTGGATGACTCCGTTGTCGACGCCTGCCCGGGATGTAACACAGCACCCCATACCATTAAACACATCATAGAAGACTGCATTTCACACAACCACTTACGCCAACAACACAATCTACACTCAATGAGAGCTCTGTGGGAAAGCCCGATCGTGGCCATGGCCTTTCTCAGGGACTCGGGGCTGTTCGGCCAGGCAGCTTAGGGAACAACAACAACAACAACAACTACCTACACTACCGAGCTGTACACACCAGATGATCAGCGTAGGGGTGCAGTTACTTTTTTGACCGAGTGTACATATTATGAGGAGCTAGGAGGTAACTCACATGGAAGAGTTTGACAAAGGAGGCTGACAAAGAAGTGGAATTATACCATTAGGTGAACACAAAATGAACACGTATAGCATATAGTCTTTAAGGGGAGGTTTTTAGTTTGGTCCGTAGATATCCATCAAGCTTAAGATTACACCCCCTTGAGCCCCTTTCAAGATAATTTGTAAATTTTTCGGTAGAAAAATTTCCCGGCTGAAAGCCGGTTCCTCTTAAATTACAGGCTCGCTATCGCTCGCCAGGATAAAATCGACACCTAAATTGCACGAAAGGTCTTAAAATTGACAGAAATGGGTTGAAAGTTCTTAAAATCATCAAAATAATGGGGCGAACGTCTGAAAATTAGAAAAGCAATGGGGCTAAACATGAGGGAGAAAGGAGTCAAGAAAAAACTCCCTCAAGTGGAAATCTCCCCTTAATGTGTGTGTGTGTGTACAGTATGTGTGTGTGTGTATGTACTGTATGTGTGTATGTACTGTATGTGTGTGTGTGTATGTACTGTATGTGTGTGTGTGTGTATGTACTGTATGTGGGTGTGTGTATGTACTGTATGTGTGTGTGTGTATGTACTGTATGTGTGTGTGTGTATGTACTGTGTGTGTGTGTGTATGTACTGTATGTGTGTGTATGTACTGTATGTGTGTGTGTAACCTATGTACTGTATGTGTGTGTGTAACCTATGTACTGTATGTGTGTGTGTATGTACTGTATGTGTATGTACTGTATGTGTGTGTGTGTATGTACTGTATGTGCGTGTGAATGTGTGTGTGAATGTTTGAATGTGTGCGTGTGTGTTCATTATACTGTGAATAATTTGTGAATCTCTAAATATAATCCTTGTATCCATCTATAGTCGGTTTAATTTCAGCTGACGGTAAATTGAATCCCTCAGTAACTGATTTCTGGATAAGTAACGGAATAATTAGCAACTACCATGTCTCTTCTTCATATTAGTACCATCTTTTTATAATTACCAACACATTTCGCTACAAAATCTGCACACTAGCGGAGTAATCAAGCTGAAGACATAACACTTTACCGTCTGCAGGAAGAAAACCGACTACAGTATCTGCATTATGAAATGTGATCCCGGAATTATTTGCTGCACAACGGATAACAAGAGACTGAATAATCCATTATCAACATTAAAGCCGGAGTCACACGAGCCGTTTTTTGAGCAATTTTTACGGCCAATTATGGTCTGGAAGCTTAAAAAAAATACAGTTTATCAGAATTCATCCGCCTAAAATAATCTACCTCTTGTCTAATTGCCGATACTAGAGCGAAAAAGTCCCGAACCAATACGAGAAAAAACTTGCTCATAGAAAATTGACGGAAAAAGCGTTCGTGTGACAGCGGCTTTATTCACGAAATGTTGATAGCCTGAGGTATTAATTGACAAATTATAGTTGTTAGGTGTACTTATGTTAGACATTTAAATGTCAATTACTAGTTTACGTTCAGTTTTCTTTATTAGTTTTTTTTTTTTTTTTTTTTTTTTATATATATATATATAGGGAGTGGATAAATGAGGAACAGTGTACTCAACTATAGTTTTTTTTCAATATAGGTAGGCCAGAAATCGTGGCGCCTAACCTCTGTAACTCAAAGAGGGCTAGAGCAAATGGACTGTAAATATCCACCCATATTCCCTAGCTGACTCATCCCAAACGGTAGAATTATCAGTTCGATTGTTCTAGTCGTTTTTTAGTTATAGAGGTAAATGGTCAAGCTATTTGGCCGCATTACAATGAATAAACTATAATTGTCCATACAAACAAAGACAAGTGTTATTTCTATCTCAAATCCGAATAGTTTGTTTTTATGTTTGTTTTATACTTATCCCAACAAAGTATCAAATCGCTCTTTCTTCTCAATATTCCACCACTACTGATCCCCAAAAATATCATATGGCTTCTTCTATTCCCTCATGCTTAAACCCATTACTTTTGAGATTTTCAGACATGAGCCCCATTAGTTTTGGCGATTTTAAGACGTTTCGACCCATTTCTTGTCAAAACGCTGACCTTTCGTACTATTCCGGTGTCGAGTTTCTCCCTGGCGAGCGATAGCGAGGCTGTAATTTAGGAGGAACTGGGCTTCTGCCAGGAACTTTTTCTACTGAAAAATTAAAAAAAAATCCTCGTAGGGGGTGTCGGGATGTGTGTGTGTGTTATTATTATTATTTTGTTTGTTTTCATATTGGGAGGAAGCAAACTACCCCCCCCCCCCCAGCTCCTCAGTCGTAAAGACTGAGTGCTCAATTAAAAAGGAAAGACAAACAGAAATAAAAAGTAGAGAACAAAAGTACTATCTCAAGCTAATCGTAATTGTGTCTTTGTATACTGATCCCAAGAAGGTATCATATCGGTGTTACTCCTCCCCCTTCCAGCCCCACTGTCCCCCCCCCCCCCCCCCCTCCCCCCTGAGCACCCCATTACCGTATTACTGCTGTGGCCCCCTCCCCCTCCGGGTAATTATCCTGGCCAGGGAACAGGGGGATTACGAAGACCTGCAACAGACACCAAGGAGGAATACCCCGCAAGCAATATCATGATGATGGGGATAAAGGTGATAATGATGATAATGAAGATGATGATGATGAGGATAAAGGGGATGGTGATGATATGCATATGGGCGGGGTGGTAGTGTGTGTTGATGGGGGGAGGGGGGGGTTATTAAATAGCTTACAGAACATTCCCCCTTCCTCCCAGCCCTATCTTTCTGGTTATTATTTTCTAATCTGTTGTGGGCCCTACATGAGGTTGTGACTTGAGGGAGTGAGTGTGTGTGTGTGTGTGTGTGTGTGTGTGTGTGTGTGTGTGTGTGTGTGTGTGTGTGTGACGTCCGACATTTGGACTACTGGGCAAGGTTACGTGAACTCGACCTTTACTCACTAGAAAGGCGTAGAGAAAGGTACGCTATATTATACATCTACAAAATATTGACCGAAAAATCTGTAAATACCTTGAATATACGGTTTAGCATCCACCAACGACGAGGTCGGCTCTGCCATATTGAAAGGACCCCAGAGCAAGTACAAGAATCAAGACGCTCAAAGAAAACGCTTTTACTATAAGAGGGCCACTCCTTTTCAATGCACTGCCCAGACACCTGCGTGACTCAACGGAACATAACCTTGAACGTTTCAAGAACCAACTAGATAAATTCCTACGGATAATACCCGATCAACCCAAGCTGCCACATTACCACCTCTGCGCTGCCAGCAACAGCATCATAGACCAAATGGCGAAGAGACGAGCAGACGGGTTATACTAGTGGCGGCGCATCAGCGTGGCCACGGGCAGCAACTACTGCCTGAAACTACTCACCACAGGAACCACAGGGGTGTGTGTGTGTGTGTGTGTGTGTGTGTGTGTGTGTGTGTGTGTGTGTGTGTGTGTGTGTGTGTGTGTGTGTGTGTGTGTGTGTGTGTGTGTGTGTGTGTGTGTGTGTGTGTGTGTGTGTGTGTGTGTGTGTGTGTGTGTGTGTGTACTCAGACTCAATACCCCATAGCTGGGGGTAGCCGACTCTAGACAGGGCCCGAACAGAAACAACATTTAAAGTGTTCCCTCACCCCTTTTTCTGTCTCGTCTAATACGTGAATTTTATAAGGGGAGGAGGACTCCTAGCCACCCGCCCACGAAGTAGGAAGAGTAGTACAGAAACGGCTAAGGTTGGGTAGAGGATGCCAAGCCTCACTGTGGACAAGACCATCCCTCACCCATAATAATTGTCGGTTTATTGTTCACTTGCAGCTGTGAGGCTGACAAAATACAGAGTTTTGTCTTAGCCTAGGACCTAGGTACAGTACAATGCTTGTTCTACTTTTACTAGTAGTACACATGCAACAGTTGGCAACCGTAAGGTGACTGGGTTCCCACCATAGTACGCACATGAGCAGACGCACTGGTGAGAAGCACGTGTAGGCTAACTCAAGCTGATAGTTGAGCAGCCTGGCTAGAAAGCGACCATGGTACAATCCTCTTGATTGGGATAACCGAAAAAGAACCCTTTAGGATTCTGGTGGATTTGAACCCTTGACATCGTGGTTACAGCGCGTGTGCCTTAAACTGTTCGGTGTGTGTGTGTGTGGGGGGGGGGGGGGGAGAGAAGAGAGAGAGTCTGTATGTGTGTGTGTGTGTAAGGAAAGGATTGGGGGAGGGGGTTCCAAATAAAATTGAATTTCAAAACCCCAATCACCCTCTTTTATTATGTCTTGTCTTAATATCAAAATTAAGAATTGTGAGGTAGTGATTTGTGTGATGAGGAAGTGTATGCGTGTCTGTGTGTAAGTGTGTGCGTGTGTGTAGGTAGGTGTGTGTGTGTGTGTGTTTGCGTGCGTGCGTGTGTAGGTAGGTGTGTGTGTGTCCGGTAGGATGGTGGAGAAAGAAGGGGATTGTTCCAAGGTTCCAATTAAAGTCGCTCCGATATTCTCATTTATATGATTGGTTTGGAAGGCTTTGATATATGTGCTTATTTGTTTATTATGGAAACTGTATGTGTATTTTCTTATTCTATGTTTCTATGTGTATGTTTGAAATTTACTGTTGTTAGAGTATGTATGTTATTTGTTATGGCTATATTTGATATAATTGTTTCTATCTTTAATTTGTTATTTATTGTTTTGATTCTCTCTCTCTCTCTCTCTCTCTCTCTCTCTCTCTCTCTCTCTCTCTCTCTCTCTCTCTCTCTCTCTCTCTCTCTCTCTCTCTCTCTCTCTCTCTCTCTCTCTCTCTCTCTCTCTCTCTCCTCCTCTCTCTCTCCTCTCTCTCCTCTCTCTCTCCTCTCTCTCCTCTCTCTCTCTCTCTCTCTCTCTCTCTCTCTCTCTCTCTCTCTCTCTCACCGGTTGTAAACTTGTTCCACTTGGTTAGCTCAGACCCCTACACCCTTGCCCTCCCTTACATTGTTCTTCTTCCTCTTCCGCCTCTGCTTTGTTGTAGTTTCTGTCCTTCCTCTTTTTCTTTGTCTTCGTCTTCGTCTTCATCTTCTTCTTCGTTTTCGTTATCGTCTTTGTCTTCGTCTTCTTCTTAACCTAGTATAACTTGTGTTATATCTATTAATGTTTTGCCAATACCTTTTATTACTTCCTTTAAATATCTTAGCGTATTTTCAAAATACGTTTAGATAAATTTATGAACTCCAACCCTCGCCTAGTTTAGGGGATTTTTTTATTTTTTATTTTTTTTACTCCCTAGACCTCTACCAAGCTTAAAAAAATAACCCCAAGTCCCCACTTTGAGATGAAATTGTATATTTTTTCGTTAAGAATATGTTCCTAAATGTCCTCATTAATTATAGGGTCGCTATCACTCGCAAGGAAGAAATCGATACCTAAATATTACGAAAGATCTTAAAATTGACAAAGAAATGGGGTGAAAGGTCTTATAATCGCCAAGCTGATGTGGCAAGCGTCTTAAAATATCTAACTAATAGGGTTAAGCACGAGGGAGAAGGGGGTCACGATAAAACACCCCGTTAAGTGAAAATCTCCCTTTTATTTCTTAGCTGATTAAGTGAAGTGAATGGAGTGTGCACATTAGTGTGATATTTTCCTATTGCATTTAAAGGGAGATTATTTTTTTCTGGACCCCCTTATCCCTCTACCTCTATCAAGCTTGGAAAAAAAAATCGTAAGAATCCCCTTCGAGATAAATTTGTACATATTTTGGTAAAGAAATTTCCCTATCAAAGGCCGATTCCTCCTACAATATACGCTCGCTATCGCTTGCAAGGAAAGTGTGTACACCTAAATGGTACGAAACGTCTTAATATTGACGAAGAAATGGAGCGAAAGGTCATAAAATCGGCAAACTAATGGTCGTACCTCTTAACCCTTTGAGTACCAGCGACGTGTGATTTATTTTATTCTAGTTATATTTAGATGATATTCTGCAGCTTAGGAAGGATCTGTGGTAGTTAAAATTGTTCGTTGAGAGAGTTTGAAGCCTTATTATTTCTAAAGGTTCTTCTTAAGCTGAATAAAATCGTCTAATAGTGGCTAGAATGTGATAACAATTACGTCCCTGGTACTGTACTGGGTAAAAGGTCAACACTAACGGGGCTAAGCATGAGGGAGAAGAGAGTCCAGAAACACAAATATCCTCCCCATTAATTACACTACACTTTGTCAGTAAACATTTTCCATTAAGGGCAGATTATTCTGTTATATTTCTATTTTCTTATTATTTTATATTTTCTTCTAGCTTCCTCCCTAGACCTCTATCAAGCTTTAAAAAAATCCCCCAAGACCCACGTTCAAGATAAATTTGTAAATTTAACGGCCGAAGGCCGGGTCCTATTAAATTACAGGCTCGCTATCGCTCGCCAGGAAAAAAATCGACACCTAAATGGTACGAAAGGTCTTAATATTGACAAAGAAATGGGACGAAAGTTCTTAAGATCGCCAAACTAATCGGGTGAACGTGTTAACATCTCCTGAATAATGGGACTAAGCATAGGGAGAGGAGGGCCAAGAAAAAAAGCTCCCTTAAATTACACTCGGTTTTGTCAGTAAATATCTTCCACTAATTCATTAACTCGATTAGCCTATCTAGCTATAGTCTATTCGCAGTAAGTAGGCGAGAAATCATAACCTCTAACCTCTGTAATTAAAAATCGACTAGAGTAACCGAACTAAAATTTCTACTATTTGGGAAGAGTCAGCCAAGGAATAGATGTGGAAATTTACAGCCAATTGATTCTAGCCCTTTTTGAGTTACAGAGGATAGAGGTCATGATTTTTCGCCTACTTACAGCGAATAGACTTTAGCCCAACAACCCATTGGGGTATATGGTGGGCGAGAGTGTATGTGGAATATTATCGTACTGTTGGAAGGCATGTGAAGGTGAATGTATAGTCTGTTCAGTATAAGTAGGACAAACATCTTAAAGGGGGCCCACCTCGTTCTGTTCTCTCTTTTTCTCCCTCTCTCTTTGGCTTGTATCCTTTCGGCCTCATTCAGCCTACTGTTTTAAGACGTTTACCCCCATCCAGGTGTTAATAGTTTCCTTGCGAGCGGTAGCGAGCCAGTATATATATATTTTTGTTTTTACAGCAAGCTAAATTTGTACATTTTAGATAGAATAATGTCTCCGGCGAAGCCGGATCTCTCCATACAATGCTGGCTCGCTATCGCTCGCCAGGAGGAAATTGACACCTTGATGGGGATAAACGTCTTATAACAGTTGGCTGAATGGGGCCGAATGGATACAAGCCAAAGAAAGACAGAAAAGGAGAGAAAGAGAAAACAAGCAGGTGACCCCCCTTAACACTAACCACTATATCTCACAAACGACTAAAGTATTCCAGCATATATTTCTACCATTTAGGAAGGGTTAGCTAGGGGATATTTGCTGAAATTTACAGCTGGTTTGCTATAACCTTTTTTGAGTTACAGAGGTTAGGGGTCCGAATTTCTGGCCTACCTGTAATGAATGGAATATAGTATGTATCCACAGAGTAAATCAGTTCGTCCATGTTGATCAGGTAGTAACATACAATATGCTTATGTATATGCGAGACTGGTCTAACACACCTCTAATGTCCGCCATTGAAGTGAGAAATGCAGATATCCATTCCCTCAGTCCAATAAACCTTTTGAGCTGGTGTGGGGAGGCAAACCCTGAATTTCCGAACACCAGTCGAATGCTTTATCACTTAGCCTTGCAAGCTCATAATAAAGATTGTAAAAAAAAAAAAAAATCAATAGTGGGGAGAGAGAGAGAGAGAGAGAGAGAGAGAGAGAAGTACAAAGGAGTACAAAGGAAATCAAGCAACAACAGATCTAGTGACCCTTCTAGGTTGCTTGTCCTCCAAAACACTGAGGATCAAGTGTCCAAACAGTGGTTTAGAGTGGGTAAGGGAATTACTGCCCTGGAACTAATGTCCGTGGCAGGATTAGGAAGTTAGTAGGGGACAGATGGGTTAGTAACTGAGGGGGGGATAAAATAAAGTTATTCATTTACAAACGCAGTCAGTCGCGGGTTTGATGCGAGATATTTGTTCTAGGCGGAGTTTAAATGAATCAACGGTGATGCAGTCTATAACGTTTCGGGGAAGCCCATTCCACAAGTTGACAACTCGATTGAAGAAGAAATTCTTAGATTCGTGTGAGTTAAAAGATTTACCAATAATTTTGCAACCGTTTCCCCGCGTGTAATTAGATTGGTCGATAGTGAAAGTACTTACTACAGTTCATATTGTCGATGCCTTTGATGATTTTGAACACTTGAATTAAGTCACCTCTTAATCTGCGCTGGGTTAAAGGAAATAGATTTAATTCTCTAAGACGCTCTTCGTATGGTTTGTTCTTTAGGCTAGGTATCATTTTGGTAACTCTACGTTGAACTCGTTCTAGCTTGTTTATATCTTTTTGGTAATAAGGGCACCAGGATTGAACGCAGTATTCCAGAAGAGGGCGGACTAATGAATTGTAAAGGGTTAGGATAACTTCTTTGGATTTATGCTCAAATGACCTGCCTATAAAGCCAATTATTTTGTTTGCCTTCTTAACAACTTCTGAACATTGTTGACTCGGTTTTAGGTTACTCGATATTGTTACTCCCAGATCGGTTTCTCTGTTTACATTCTTAAGCTGAGTGCCATTCATCGAATAGTTTGCTTTCTCATTTAGGTATCCGATATGTAGTACTTTACATTTATCCGCATTGAAACTCATCTCTCTCATTTGAGAGAGAGAGAGAGAGAGAGAGAGAGAGAGAGACAAATAATAAATAAATAACTACATAATTAGATAAATACATGAATAAATAGGTAATTACATACAAGTAATTCCAACCAACAGGGGGTCTGAACGGAATTTTAGGCGTTAGCTCTCCAGATCTCTTAGTTTAATTTTCTTTGGCCCAATTTCGTTTAAGATCGTTCGGCCCCGCTCACTTTCTCGGCTTCGGTCCCTTTGTCGAGAAATTATGGAAGACCGAAAGTTCTATTATTGAAGGGAGAGGAAGGGGTGGGGGTAGAGAGGGGAAAGGAAGAGGGGGAGGGGGGGGGGGGGGCGGATTTGTCATATCGGGGGAACTGTTGCGACCATTAAAGAGGGTTGGAATATTCTTTTATTTTGTGATTAAATGTGATAAAAGTTCACACACACACACACACACATATATATATATATATATATATATATATATATATAATATATGCTAGGTTGGATGTACACAGAACATGGTGATATAATTTAATGTTTGTGTGTGTGGTGTTTTTACTTGCAGCCCTTTGACTGAATATCTATAACATTTCTTAACCAGAGTACAAAATCATTCGTATTCTACTCTTAACTGAGAGGTATTATGCAACTTTTGGCGACTGTGAGGTGCCTGGGTTTTGACCATAATACGCAGATGCACTAGTGGAACGACGTGTATACTTACACAAGACGATAGAGGAGCAAGTTGGCTAGAGAGGTACCACGCTACCTCAATCCTTCTTCATCGGGATAGCCGATAACCCTTTTTGGATTGAGAGACTCGAACCCTTGATCCCAGGACTGGGCCATTAGTGTACCGCACCTTAAACCACTCGACCATCCCGATCCGTGTGTGTGTGTGTGTGTGTGTGTGTGTGTGTGTGTGTGTGTGTGTGTGTGTGTGTGTGTGTGTGTGTGTGTGTGTGTGTGTGTGTGTGTGTGTGTGTGTGTGTGTGTGTGTGTGTTCACTCACTTGTTCGTCAAGGGGAATCCACGCAATGCGAGCTAAGCTCATTATTATCGCGCCTCCTTAACTGGGAATGTATTGCGTGAAATGCATGTTAAGTGTTTATGTATCGTTGGAATGGCTGTGGATGTGTGTGTAGTCTGTAGTTTAGCCAATTGGCGACATTTGGACACGAAGGCTTAGGGTTAATCTGTACGGTACCATTCTCACTACAGTACCAGTCTCACCCGAAGGCTTAGGTTGACCAGTAGCTTAGGTTGACCAGTACGATACCCATCTCACCTTGTAACCGATCACCAACCCCAGATGGGACGTCACAACTTCGTCCACTTTACCAGGTTCCTATTTATACTGCTAGGTGAACAGAGGCTACACCGTTAAGAGACTTGCCCAAATGTCTCTTCCCCGCCCGGGTCTCGAACTCGGGACCTTCTGGTTGTGAGCCAGACGCGCTATCCGTTACGCCACGGGTATGTGTGTGTGTGTGTGTGTGTGTGTGTTGTTGTTTTTCCTGTATAATAACTGGATATTAATCTCCTAAACTTTTAATTATGAATGAATATGCAAGTCAGCTAGTTAGGTGGCCAACACTTAAATTAGGCTTCAACAAAAACATTATTACTCAAGATAATGTATATCATATAAACATGATAATAAGCATTATAGGTGATGCTTAAACAATTCATTATTCAGTCAGTCTGCATTCAACTCCGTGTCCTAGCAAAAGGATTAATTGCTTGATAAATACACAACATTTCTCTCTCTCACACACTCACTCTCACTCTCTCTCACACATTTATTTGTTTTTAACTAAATAATTGTTGAATGATTAGCTATATCAGCCATGCTTCGTGTTAACAGTTAATATTCGGTATTTGAGTTGCTATGGACCTTTTTCCCTAACACATGTTTCGTATTTTTTTTCCAATATGCTTTTTGTTTTAGTCTAGAGTGTTGATATTTTTCACACACATTAATTTAGATGGATTTGCAACTAACATCTGCCATATATAATATTTGAAGTAGAGAGTTACAGATGGTACCGTAATATGCTGTGTTAAGCGATGTCACACGAGCGCTTTTTCCGTCAATTTTAGAAAACAAACTTATTTTCATACTATTTTTTGTATATTCGAATTGGAATCAACAACTCAATTGAATGTAGAAGATTGTAAGAGACTAATAACCATAGACTACAGCAGATCTGGACTGGACACGAAAATGGAACTTTGCAGTAAGGGACCCAAAATTGGAGAACGAACCCCAAGTTCGAACCTCGAAAACGCGAAAATATCACGTTTTCGCGGTTTCGATGTTTGAACTTGGGGGTTCATTCTCCGATTTTGGGTCCCTTACTGAAAAGTTCTATTTTCGTGTCCAGTCCAGATCTACTGTAGTCTATGTAATAACATATAACTTTTATTCAGAAGCTGATACACCACAGTTGCCTGAAAAGAATTGCCGGAGAAAGCGCTCGTGTGACCCGACTAATATCGATTATAAAGATGATCCTGTATTGATAGTAATTACGCTGGTGGTTATTGATAGTAATTACGCTGGTGGTTGTTATAGCTGAATTGTGTTTTTACGTCAGGGCAGTTCTTTTTGTTCTGGGGCCCCCAGCTTCTTCCCTAAATGTAACTCCATTAATTTGGACATTTTAAGACGTTTACCCCATTAGTTTGGTAATTTAAAGACCTTTCGTCCCATTTATTTGCCGATAATAAAACGTTTCGGGCTATTTACGTGTATATTTTATCGTGGCGAACGATAGCGAGCCTGTATTTTATGTGGTACGGCCTGCGACCAAGACATTTTTTCTTGCCGATGTTTTTTTTTTTTTTCAATATATCACGAAGGGGAGGGAGGGGGGGGGGGGGGGGGGCGGCTTGGGAGTGTTTTTCACCTTGATTGAAGTCAAGAGACCAAGCAAACAAAACAAATCCTTAAGGGGAGGTTTCTAGTTTGTTTCCTACTCTTCCAGCAATCTTAAAATTTCATCCCCTTGACCCCCTTTCAAGATAAATTTGTACATTTTTCGGTAGAAAAATGTCCCGGCCGAAGGCCGGTTACTCTTAAATTACAGGCTCGCTATCGCTCGCCAGGATAAAATCGACACCTAAATGGCACGAAAGATCTTATAATTACCAGAATGGGGCGTAAATTCTTAAAATCGACAAACTAATGGGGCGAACGTGTTAAAATCTCAAAAGCAAGGGGGCTAGACATGAGAGAGAAAGGAGTCCAGAAAAAAGTCCCTCAAGTGGAAATCTCCCCTTAAGAAAAGAAGAAATGTTGTGCATCAGATGGTTCAGTTATTGGCAGGGTACCCGCATAGAAGTACTGTCGATATACATATTGTTCGAGGGTTGGCAAAAATGGATTAAGCCGGTGTCACACGAGCGCTTTTTCGGGCAATTTTAGATGAACAAAATTAAGTACAGTATTGTCTCGTAATAGGTTGAGGCTCTTTCACATTGGAAACGGTAATTAGATCGAAGGTAGATTAAGTTAGTTAGGTTAATTTTTATGGAAGTAATATTTTGAAGCGACTGGACAACAATTGCCCGTATATATTGACGGAAAAACCGCTCGTGTGACACCACCCTAGGCTACAATCGGGGGAGCCTGAATCATTTTACCGTACCTGATTGTGTAAGTAACTTAGTATATACATGTATATAACCTGTAACCATGTTCACTATGATTGTGTAAGTAACTTAGTATATACTGTATATAACCTGTAACCATGTTCACTATGATTGTGTAAGTAACTTAGTATATACATGTATATAACCTGTAACCATGTTCACTATGATTGTGTAAGTAACTTGGTATATACATGTATATAACCTGTAACCATGTTCACTATGATTGTGTAAGTAACTTAATATAACCTGTAACCATGTTCACTATGATTGTGTAAGTAACTTAGTATATACATGTATATAACCTGTAACCATGTTCACTATGATTGTGTAAGTAACTTGGTATATACATGTATATAACCTGTAACCATGTTCACTATGATTGTGTAAGTAACTTAGTATATACATGTATATAACCTGTAACCATGTTCACTATGATTGTGTAAGTAACTTAGTATATACATGTATATAACCTGTAACCATGGTCACTATGATTGTGTAAGTAACTTAGTATATACATGTATATAACCTGTAACCATGTTCACTATGATTGTGTAAGTAACTTAGTATATACATGTATATAACCTGTAACCATGTTCACTATGATTGTGTAAGTAACTTAGTATATACATGTATATAACCTGTAACCATGTTCACTATGATTGTGTAAGTAACTTAGTATATACAGTACATGTATATAACCTGTAACCATGTTCACTATGATTGTGTAAGTAACTTAGTATATACATGTATATAATCTGTAACCATGTTCACTATGATTGTGTAAGTAACTTAGTATATACATGTATATAACCTGTAACCATGTTCACTATGATTGTGTAAGTAACTTGGTATATACATGTATATAACCTGTAACCATGTTCACTATGATTGTGTAAGTAACTTAGTATATACATGTATATAACCTGTAACCATGTTCACTATGATATAGTATACATATTTGTATTGTCTTTTACAAAATAAGTAAATTTAGCATAAGGTTGGTTCTATTTAGTCAAGCGGTCTTAAGGGGAGGTTTTTAGTGTGTTTCTTCGACTTTCATGAAGCTTGAAATTACACCCCCTTGACTCCCTTTCAAGATAAATGTGTACATTTTTCGGTAGAAAAATGTCCCGGCCGTATTAAATTACAGGCTCTTATATTCCTCTTAAATTACAGGCTCGCTATCGCTCGCCAGGGAGAAATCAACACCTAAATGGCACGAAAGGTCTTAAAAGTGACCTAAATGGGGCGAAAGTTCTTAAAATCGCCAAACTAATGAGGTGAACGTCATAATATCTCAAAAGCAATGGGGATAAACATGAGGGAGAAAGGGGTCAAGAAAATAATCCCTCAAGTGGAAATCTCCCCTTAACCCTTTGACATTTTATTCTGGCTAACATTAAACGGTTTTATACAGCTGAGGATGGACCGATGGAAATTAAATGGGTAAAGACTATCTAGATTATCCCTCTGACTTCCTCGTAACCCTTTCTAATCTGGATAAAATCGTCTAATAATAGCCAGAAAACAGAACAAAAATGCATCATCGGATCTTGAAAGGATTAATAAAGTCAACATTTCACCATTGTCATGAAGGGGTTAAGCGTATTTCCTTCAAGCATTCTATTGTATACAAAACTATCCTATTGAGTTGGTTGAAGTGACATACAGGCACACAGGCACAACCCCCCCCCCCCCCCCTCCAACCTTCGAGATAAATTTGTGTATTTTTTGGTAGAAAAAGTGCCCCGGCCGATACCCGATTACTCCTATATGGCAGGCTCGCTATGTCTGACAATCGCCAAATTAATGGGTCAAACATCTTAAAGTCTCAATACTAATGGGGCTAAGCATGAGGGAGAAGGGGGTCCAGAAAACACAAACAAAAAATCCCCTAAATTTTAACATAAGGATCAGGAGAGATTTGTGGACATATTAAAACAGCATTACTTTCAAGGTCAATATAAAACAAATGAGGCGAAATAGGAGGATCAAGAAGGCCACTTAATAGGGTTAACCACTTCGTAACGATAGGTCCTTCGTAAGTTGAATAACGTTGCTTGGTGATAGCTAGAATGTAGAATGAAGACTCTTACTATTAAAGTATATAAATAAATTGGATTTTGTTTTACCATTAGCCTATGAGAGACCATTCCTAAACTAAATTTATTATCAAATAGCTTTGGCAAAATGTCAGATTGTCCTCAATATGTGGATGATGGGCCTATAGGCTTACAGTGTGTATTGTTTTACCTGTACTGTATACGGTAAAGTAGGTAGTTATGTAGTAGGCGAGTCTCTCTCTCTCTCTCTCTCTCACACTCTCTCTCTCTCTCTCTCTCTCTCTCTCTCTCTCTCTCTCTCTCGCACACACACACACACACACATGTCCTGCCACGGACATTAGTTCTAGGGCAGTAGTTCCCTTTCCAATGTTCCCTTACCCACTCTAAACCACTGTTTGGACACTTGATCCTCAGTGATTTGGAGGACAAGCAGCCTAGAAGGGTCACTAGACCTGTTGTTGCTTGATTTCCTTTGTACTTCCTTTGTACTTCCTTTGTACACTCTCTCTCTCTCTCTCTGTAAAATGTATATTATAGCTAATGGTCCCTTAGATTCGTGATGTCACGCTATCCATCTAATCATAATATGTATCTATATTATGACTATAAAATGCCGTAATGTAGATAATCAGGATACATTTTGATATGATAATCATAAAATATAACGCTTTACAATACTGCTAAAATATTTCTGTGAGGTGGTTATGACTCGTATAACCTGCCGTGGAGAAGTCACGTGTCATTACTGCATTATTAAGGGGGGTCACAGGTTTTTTTTTCTCTTTCTCTCCCTCT